>JAODUK010012266.1:0-28758 GCA_027564635.1 Typhlichthys eigenmanni | reverse complement strand
TGTGCATGCTTTGTCTGCTAGAAATATTCTCTCAAGATAGTTTTCTCTTCTCTTACTCTCTCTCTCTCTCTCTCTCTCTCTCTCTCTCTCTCTCTCTCTCTCTCTCGCTCTCTCGCTCTCTGTCTGTCTGTCTGGGCGAGAGCAGCCATAAAACTGTCATCAGCTCATCCATGGGGCCATACAGAGGGAGAGAAGACAAAATTGTGTGTGTGTTTGAAGGGAGGAGGGTGTTATGGATTTGAAGAGTGAGGCTGAGATGCTGTCAGAGAAGTCACTCCACTGCCGGTGCTGTGGATTTACACAGAGTACATAAACAAACGCTCATAGCCATGGTGGGACTTGGCAAGCAACCGCTTTCCTCCACCGACACCCCCCCCCCTCACCATCTTCTACCGACTGGTTTGTACAGGGGGGACGTGCACGACATCTAGTGTTTGATGAACATGGCCCACTCTCTATATGCGTGTGCGTGCGTGTGTGCCAACGCTGAGCGATGAGTCCAGTCTTGATGTGTTTGCCTTGTTTCATTTGGAGCGTAACAGACAGTGGTAACAGACAGTTAGCCGTAGGCTGACTCTGTTACCACATAGGCTATCTGCGAGACCTGCTGTCAGTGTGTGTGTCCTTCATCAGCGTCTGGTCTCCTCCTCCTAGCGCTGACAGCAGACTGATGAGGGGACACACACCTGCCAGGGCTGCGCTGACAAGTAGTGACAGAGGCACGGCGTCGGGCCGCTCACACGTGCTCTCTCTCTCTTTCTCTCACGCACAAAACCGTGTTGGGTTCTGCTTATGTTTAGTGTGTGTGTGTTATGCATCTGGTGAACTAGTTGTAAGTTACTGTCTAGCTGAGAGCAGCGTTACATTGCACTTTATTCAGCCTGTGTTTGACATGCAGCTGTAAATCAGTCAGAACTGTCTCTCTCTCTCTAACATGCTGAAAACCACAGAATCACTACGTATATTTGCTCATGTCAGGAATTTGTCTTGCCGCTAAATATGTATACATAGAGATCATAATACAGCTGTCAAGACATCAAAGTTATAAACAGAGGCAGTAATAGTCGCACATTCAAGGTGGTGTGTGTTTGCCAGTACCTCACATGGCTTGTAAAATGCTTTGGAAGCACTGTGGAGTTAATGCTAATGAATTGTGCCCAAAATTTGCCCAAAAGGAGAATTTTATATAATATATTCTTTCCATCATGCATATCTTAATATACCTAATACATGTATCCCTTACAGTATGTAAAGTATATATATATATATATATATATATATATATATATATATATATATATATATCTCAATAACAAAACAGCCCACCTGTTTTTTTTCTGTACTTGACACATTACTTTTTGATTTTGATTTCTAGATTGCTAAAAGAAATGACATGGGATTGCATTACCAAATTACACCAGTAGAGGGACGTACAATTTAGATAGAAACAACACGATTTCCAAAATTGAGGTGCTTTTCTGAAGCCATCCAAGAACTTCTTTAATCATATTCTAGTAAATTCTAAAAGAAAATCTATTTAAAATTCTATTACAAGTGAGTAAATGTAATATAATTCGATATTGATCTTGTAAGTGATGTTGACTATGATTAATGATGTGAACATTAATTTGGAACAGTGAAAACTGGAAATTGCATTGGCCAAAATGCCTGCCCATTCACATTAACATTGTAAGCCTATGTACCTGTAATGTCCCATGTTGGTAAATGTTCATAAACCTAACAAGTCCTACTACAGCATAAATGGTCTATTGAGTTTTAGGACATCAAAAGTAACCCAAATAAAAATAGTTAATTTGAACTTTTGTAGATTGCATATTATGCTTATTGAAGAGTTTATACTGTATATCCATTTTAACCCTGTTTCCCTATTTAATTGATTATATCACAGATTACTTTCTAAATGTAAGTGCTAAACTTTAAGAATGCCAGAAAAGTTGACTCATTCTAAAATGTTAACACACACACATTTAGATATTAGCGGATTATAAATAATGTCTGAACGCCATCCTGCATGTGTCTACCATGGGGTGTTAGAGGAAGTACTGTCTACCAATTTAGAAGGTGTAGTCTAGTGTGACATTTATCATGCATTTTGTCTTCCTGCACAAACAGGATCCCCCAAACACACACGCACACACACACGCACATACACACACACACACGCACACAATGCTCAATAGCGAAGTCTGTATGTGTGTGTGCTTGTGCACAGTGTGACAGAATGCCTTAATTATAGATTAATTGTGTCATTAGCAGGTTTCTGCTGTTGCCGCCACATTGGGCCTGTCAAGGTTAATTACTAGAACATGTTTATTTGCTGTCAGCCTCTACCACAAGCTGTCACTTTCGTGGAAACACAGACACACACACACACGCACACACACACAGTGTACGCAATTCACAGGGCCCCTCAAGTCCTAAACAATTTATTCAGCTCTTTTGTTTTCACTTGAGTCTACTTTGTATACTACTCAGACAGACATTGACCTGAAGTACAAGTGCTATTTGATCCCATGCTTTTATTGGGATGAATGTTGTTGTTGAGAGATCACACAGTATGGCTGCCCTTTTGTGGTAGTCATGACTTTACTGAAATATCAGAATTCACCAGTTCAAAAACACAAACACAAAACATTAGTTCTAATTTAAATCTGTATTAGAATTCTCTATATTTTGCTGTTATCCTGTATAAGTCATACAACACAGAACAGTAAGCAATTTTAAGCCAATACACATTTTGTCAAGTTCACCAACTATCTCCTCGCAGTTTGCTAGCTGCCGGTTTTCTGTGCATACTGAAAAAGGAATATTGTGTTTTTACACAGCCCTGGTTCTGTAAATAGAAACACAAACAAAGTGGTGCAGACCGCACACAACAACAATATCCTAGCTTTCACGATGCGTGTGTGTGTGTAACGATCTGTCCTTCCCATGGTCCCTGTTCTGTGATTTCCCTTGTTCCCAGTGTGTTTCAGGCCTTCTCTGTCACTCCCTGCATTGTGTTTCCCAGTCTCGTTAGTTCCACCTGTGTGTCTCAACTGTGAGTGTTGTTCCCCGTGTTCCTGGTTCTTGATTAAAGCCTTTGTTCTCGAGTTCTGCCTGCGTGTCGTGCATTTGGGTCCTCACCTCCACTCAGCATTACAGTGTGGGCCAGAGCTTCTGAGTGAGAACCATATGGCATTGAAAGGAAGCTTGTTTTTGTTTTGATTTGAGTTCAAATATCAACAAGCTTTCTCCAGAATGATTTAGACTTACTATACCTTTAATTTGACAAGATACACCTAAAGCCAGAAATGTATGCAGAAAAAGACAACATGGCAGGGCCATCTCATAGCCAGTGAATGACACTTGATGGTAGACAACAGAAGCAACTGTGAATGCATACAGTAAAACATGTACAGTATTATTGGATACAGGTGGATACAGGTGTGCACTTAAAGGGGCTAATGGGGCAGGAAGGTGTTACCAATGGTGACTGATGATTCGAGCAAACAACACTAGAGAGAATTGGAATTAACAGCCACATGCTCAGACTCTGAAAAACATATAGTCAGAGGTCGCCATCTAGTGGTAAATGTTAGTCATACACATAATGCTTGTATGTTTTTTTTAATTGTTAAAACACCAAACCCCTAAACTCTGAACCAAATGCTCAATTGCCTAAATCCATTTGACGAAATCAATCACTCTTGGCAAAACCTTAAGCACGTTCAGGTATAGACATAATTTGTAAATATTATTGGCTCATCATCATGATGCACGTGTAAACATACATGATTATATACAGGATTACATACATATTACATAAACAAACACAACTAACACAATTGTCACAGCATAATTGTTGAAAATAGTTTCTAATGATGTGATCAAACCAATTGTGTACAGGTGACACAGGTGACAGAGGTGCATTGAATGTTGATACCAAAAATGGATGGAAACAATATGAGAGGCAGTTATTCTCTGCATATGGGTGAAATGACTCATATACCAGGGAACATCTTACAGGCAATGGAATTGGCTTGTAGTGACAGGTTGGATGTTGTCATGTTGTTCAATTGCCCATGCACCTCTGAACGGACTCACAAAGGCATGATGCTGAGGCAGAATGTGTCTCTCATTGACACACACAAAACAAGTAAGTTCAAGACTGCATAAGTTTCTAAATGCAAAATTGCCCTATCTCAAATATATGTCAAAAATGTGTTTTACTTTGAAATTACTTAATGCACCACATATCAATTTAACATTTTCACAATAGCCTACACTGGAAATCTGATGATTCATAATAACATTTTAAATATATTTTTAAAATGCTATTTTTATATATTTTGCAATTCAGAATGGAAGGTTTTTGTATTTAGAATATATTTTATTTTGTGTAAGAAAATAAAAACTGCCTACATCAGAATATTCACCATTATGTTTTTTTGCAAATCATATGCCTTGTAAAAATCATATTTTACATATCTTGCATTATTCTGGAATAATAGCATTTCATTGCCTGGCAGTCTCAGTCATTATCGTAGATGCATTCTGCAAAATATAGAGACATTTGTATGTAGGTGTATATATATTTTTTTTTTCACACACACTGTATAAACAGTATTCAGTATTAGAAATAGTGTCACAGTGAACACAGCAAGTACTGTACCTTCTCCGATGTCATCGTAAATCTCCCCCTCACCCCTGTGTAAAGCAATGACAAATGAGAAAACGGTCAAACAGGCAAAGGCACATGCAGACACATAATTGTATTTGTGTTGTGTGTGTCAAAGGAAGAGAGAGCGAAGAAAGAAAATGAACTTACTGTGAAACATTTGCCAGTGCCACATTGCCAACTGAAACATAAGAGTTTATGTTTATTAAATGTGAACATAATACATTAAATTCTGGCTGTGAACTTACATTTTCCTTCACTGTTCCTGCCAATTAGTCTACCGTCCACAGGCTTGACGATGACATCAATCAACTCTCCTGGCTTTAAATGAAGATCCTTGTTTCCCCATTTCTTAGTGGCCAAAGGGGTAGCTATGGTAACAACACCATGCACCTGAATCTCCCCTTCAAACTAGAATAAAAAACAGTGTTTATGTGTGAACATTGATTGAGGAAGACATAATCATACAGCATTACTTTATTCTTAGCGAAACTCACTTTAAACTTCTTCCTGAACTCCTTTTCCTCTTTCTCAAATTTCTTCTTCTTCTTTGGATCTAGTACTACCTTTGGAGTGAGGTCCAGCACACTACAGGAATAAAAACAACAATTGAAAGAAAAACAACAACACTCAATAGAAAAAAACTATAAATGATAATATGCTGATGGACCCGTCTCAAATGTAAAACGGTATGTGCTTATAGACGCTTACTTTGGTGGTGGAGGGAAGCCTTGGGATTCTATATCATCATACACCTCATCTATGGCCACATAGACAAACTCAGTCAGACATTTTTTTTGTTAAGATTTGTGACACCAGTGGCTGTTAAGAGGCATTCAATACATTTATAAATATATATTTACCTCCAACTGTGGCTGGTAGAGGGATGCTAGAGAAAAAAATTTAACAGTTTTAATTTTTTTAAATAGGGTTGTACTAATATGGCTGTATGTATCACTGTAAAAAAATAAGCCATACATTTTACACTTTGAGACTGCAATGTGATTAAGGGCTATATAAATAAAATTGACTTGACTTGACACTAAAATATCGGCAGCTGTGTTTGCCGAAACTTTACCGTAAAAAATACGGTTGAAAGTCACCTTATAAAATACTGTTTACGGTATTTTAAATACAGTGCTTTACCATCTTTTTTACAGTACTATGTTAAAAGGAGGATAGTAAGTCTACCTCTGAATAAATGGCTAAGGTAATGTGGGTGTGGGTGGGCGTAAATGAAACTAGGTGGGCAATAACAATTTGACTAATAGGCCTATTATGGTGTAGCCTAGTAGGCTATTTGTGCAAGTAGGCTACATGCCTAGTAGTATGATATCACCATTTTTGTGATCACCGCCATCTGTAATTACACAGGCCAATGATTAGTAGGTCTACAATATTATGCCAGTAGTCTACCTTAACAATAGCCTATGTTTGTGATTTTGAGCAAATTGAACATTATTCGTGCAGTTTTGATTGATAGTAGTCATGCACAGTGCGCACATACAGACAGCATGTGCGCACTGTGCAGTTCGTAATAACAATGTCGATCAATTGATGATATGATCATCAATGCTCACCGGCAGCCAGCAGGGTGAGGCTGCTGTCACGTGTAGGCTATGTGAATCACAAACTGGAGGCAATGGACCATCGTCTTCCTATGCAAAATTAATGAATCAAAGCCTACTCCATTCCATCCTGCCTCACTAAGAAAACTAAAGCTAACACTGCAGCCAGTTGTGGTGTCAACCAGACAGCATCCTTAATGTTGGTTGAGGTTGTGTATTTAGATCAAAGTTCATCAGTGTTGAACTCTAGTCTATACAAAATAATGCTAAATTGAGTCACCACAGGAAGCTAATGTTTTATTCGCACCTTCGCTTATATAGAACGGAAGTGTCTGCAGGCTGATAGACTATGGCTATACTTGCACTCACCAAAGCAGGCGCTTGAAGTGAAAGGTAGGGGTGGGCGGATCAATACCAAAATATCGATTCTATATACTCTAGATACTACGTCTCGTTATTGAAGATAGATTCTAATATATCTAGGATCGATGCCAGTTTCAGTTTCTATATTCTACATTGTACCCATTTCATTTCAGAGTAGAACCGTCTGGCAAACAACTTGACGATGTGATCACAAGAGTGCATGCACTCTGCTTCTCCAGTCTCCACTGCTCTTTCATGTGCACTAAACATCGGACATACAGGTTGCGTAAGCGCAGTACGCCTTGGCGCGCACCCTGACAACTGACGCCAATCTGACATGTCATGCATGCAGACAGTGATGGCTGAGCGAAAAACAAACATCATAATACTACATAAATAGCGCTACATAAATTAATGAAGCTAATTCATTTTTTTCTTTTTTGCATACTACATATTTCAGTTGGGAATCAAACCCAGGTCTCACAGATAGTAGAAATTCTACCACTCACCTTATTATGCTAACTTTTTGCATGTAACCTCATAAATCATGACACTCTTCTACCCTACATTAAAGTACATAAGCCACTCTTAATAATAAAAAGTATTGGTATCGATATCGTCAATTCTGGCCCTGTATTACTTGGTATTGGATCGAAACCAAATTATGCAGGATCGCCCACCTCTAGTGAAACGGACTGTCTATTGTTCTTCCTCTGGCTCTGGGCAAACTTGTGTATGCTAACCGTTTTTCGAAAACACTGCATACATACGCCTAGGTCCATGTTAAACTCACTGTTAAAAATAGCAGCGTCAACGAGTGCTATTATTTGTTTGTTGTATTGGTTGTTTCAAACCGGCATCTGCTTGAATGAGTAACGTAAGCATATATATATATATATATATCTATCCATGTCCCATGATGGGGACTGTCTTAAGTTTAGCTACGATAACTTGAAAATGAAAGGAAAAAAAAGTCCCTCTTTTTTTATCTTGCAGACTACAAGTGTAGTGGCCAAAAGTGATCACCATATGAAAAGTGCATTTTATGATTATATTCCAAAAATTTTAACTGGTAAAAATGTATTGTTTAATTGTAAACTAGGTCACAGAGTAGGTGAAATACTATAAATTAAGTGTAATTTAAAAAAATATATTCATTTATTTAATCTAGGCCTATACCATCATGTTAATTACTAGCCTAGTTTCCAAATGTAAATATGGATATTTGACATAGCAAAGAAACACATATAGCATACACATCGGAAATTATAACCAATAATAATCCATAATAATCCAGATCCATCCATAAGTATCCAGATAAAAGCAGCTAGATGGACTGCAATCACTTTTTATAGGACAATCACTTTGGGGCACACCTGTCGCTTGTTAACGCCAGACAGCTCGAATATTGTGGCTAGTGGGTGGAGGCATATACATTCAGAATTTACATTGATTATTAAATAACTATTGATATGTATATATATAATATTATATGTATATTATATGTATATTATATGTATATTATATGTATATATATATGTATATATATATATATAATATTTGGCAACTGATTACTAAAACAAACAAGTGTTAAGTGTTTATTTTAACATCAAAAAATAAAATCCCAAACTGGTTGAGTGGGCGGTGATTCTAATTAGGTGGCTGTCACCCACCTGTGGCTATGCGGCTGGTTCTGCCATATATATAATATATAAAATGAAAATCCTATAGAGAGTCTAAGTCACTTTTGCATTATCTTAGTTTGGAAAGAATATTGTATATAGTCAATGGAGAAAATCTAATTATTTTTCTGATCCCGATCAAATTGTATCACGAAGAGGCGCTGGATTGTTTAGACAATATTATTGTGTGTATTTTCAGCACGATATCAATATTTCATTTTTTATCACAGTTATCGTCAATACAAGTATATTGCATACACCTAGTGTGAATGCCCCTTTATGGGTTTATAGTCTTACTAATTACATAATTTCACAGTCTTATATTTCAACAAATGTATGACAAACTGACTTTCTTAACTCCAAAAACATATGTTTACTCTGTGTCACAATTAAGAAAAAAGAAAAAAGAAAAAGGGATTCTCACCATTGACTACAATACATATTGTTTTAGAATTAATGTCCCATAATGCGGAAGTGACTTAGGCTCTCTATAGGAATACCGTGCAGCCGTACTGCTCCCGGTGACCCCAGCCCGGATGTATGGACTGCTAAACTTGGCCGCTTCATCACAGCCGTTTTACTGTATTTATTATGGTGATATCCTGGCTGTGATACCACAGCTTCCAGTTTTTTATGGCATTTTTTTTTACAGTGTAGAAATAAAGTAATTAATTAGGTATAAACATGTATACATATTTTCTTACATTAATGGTCAATATTATGGATCAGTTACTACAAACAATTAAATTGATTAGGATCTATAAAATCTTACAGCTGCATTCCTGTGAGGGGATCAAGAACAATCTTTTTCAACCAGTCTGAGAGGGGTGAGTAACTGGTTGACATACTTTTTGTGTGAATCATTCCTTAAATTACAATTTACTTAAAAACTGTATTTTTCCATATTGTTATGTTACAGCCTTATTCCAGAATATATTCAATTAAAATTTTTCTTCAAAATGCTACACACAGCAAGTACCCCATAATGGCAAAGGGAAAAAAGTTTGTTTGAAAGTTTTGCAAATGTATTTAAAATTACAAAATTACAAAATCATATTCACAGCCTTTGCCATGACACTCAAAATGGAGCTCAGGCACATCCTGTTTCTACTGATCATCTTTGAGATTTTTCTACAACTTGATTGGAGTTCACCTGTAGCAAATTCAGTTGATTGGACATGATTTGGAAATCTTATATAGTATCTTATACAGACATACCTGTAAGATAAATATAACATACCACAGTTGACAGTGCATGTCAGAGCACAAGCCATGAAGTCCAATGAGTTGTCTGTAGACCTCTGAGACAGGATTGTATCAAGGCACAAATCTGGGGAAGGCTACAGAAAGATTTCTAGAGCATTGAAGGTCTCAATGAGCACAGTGGCCTGCATCATCTGTGAATTGAAGAAGTTTGGAACCACCAGAACTAGAGCTGGCTGCCCAGCCGAACTGAGCGATCGGGGAAGAAGGGCTTTAGTCAGAGAGGTATCTAAGGACCCTATGGTCAATCTGACAGAGCTCCAGCATTGTTCCGTGGAGATAGAACCTTCCAGAAGGACAACCATTTCTGCAGCACTCCACCAATAAGGCCTGTATGGTAGAGTGGCCAGACAGAAGACACTCCTCAGTAAAAGGCACATGAAAGCCCATCTGAAGTTTGCCAAAATGCACCTGAAGGACTCTCATTCCATGAGAAACCAAATGATATGGCCTGATGAAACAAAGATTTCACTCTTTGGCTTGAAAACTAAGCATCTAACCTGACATGCCAGAGGAATTGTTGCCACAAGTCCATATGGGGTGCCGTACATTGAAACTGTTTCCAAAAAATACTTGGCAATTTGGATGATTGGATGAATCATCTGGTCGTTTTCGCTGTTGGCACCATGGTCGGCACACCTAAAACACACTCGTACACTCATCACCTGGGCAATACCATCCCTACAGTGGTGGCAGCATCTGAACCATTTCAAACAAGCTGTTTTTACTTTGTCATTATGGGGTATTGTGTGTAGAAGTTTAAGGGGGAAAAAAAATTGAGATTTTAATAAATTTTGGAATAAGGCTGTAATATAACAAAATGCGGAAAAAGTGAAGCACTGTGAATACTGTCGGGATGCACTGTACTACTGTAATTCTTAGAAAAAGTACACAGCTTTTATAAAGATTACAAACCTATATATTTACACCCCATTCAAAATGCATATAAAAAATACCTTTTATTGTCATCCAGAGGAAGTACATCATCATAAATCTCCCCATCCATAACTGTATCAAACAAAGAAGAAACCATCATTGCCACACAGCAGCTTATTAACTTTTCAGAACTGTGAATATTCATTAAATTCATACGTACCATTACGGCCTTTCACTACACTGCAAATCAAAACGTGGGTTTAGAAACAAACATATTTGACACAGCATTTATTACCTATAATGATAGTTGTTATTATTCAACTCACACACAGACTCCAACTGAGGTCCCTACATCGTCATAAACTTCTGGCTCCGTGCCAACATTGATGGATTCAGTTTTCACATAGCCATCTGAAATAGCAAAGTAGATCATACAGTACAGCGTGTCCATCTGTAGATAACACAGCATCACCACGTACTGTATGTGGGCATGTGTGTATTATAACTTACAGTATCCCTCTGTGTTCCTGCCTAGCCAGCGACGCCCTGGGTTGTCCACACTGTGGACAATTTCAATGGTTTCTCCCTGCTGTAGAGGAAGGTCCATCTTTCCCCCTTTACAGTCCAGTCGCGCCATTCCTTTCTTGATTATTTGGATCTCCCCTTTAATCTCCAGACATGAAAGCAGATATTAATTGATCTGATAGAGTTTAAAGGCACAATCATCATTGATGTTACAGTAACCATAGAACTCCCAAATTCCTCCCAGCTCAGTTTGTTCTGAAACACACGTTGAGAGGAATGCATGATAATTCAGGTGTGGAGTCAAGGGTAAATCCAGAAAAAGAAATTCATGGTTGTACTATTGTAAGAGCGACTTTGTCCATTTACCTTGAATTTCTTCCTTGCCTGTTGTTCCCTCTTCTCTTTGGCTTTCTGTAATTTCTTGTCTTCCTCCAGTTGTTTCTTTATATCTTTTGTAGATGTACCATCTTCCATTTTCACTTCCTTTGTGTGGCTGCTTTCTTTAACGTCCTGGTGTTGTACCCTGTGTTGTTATAACCTGGTCAGCAAACACTCACACACAGGTGGTGTACAGCTTTTGTTTCAAGTCTCACCAGAGTTCCTCTAGCTCTTCATACAGATCCTCATCAATGATTTCTTCCTGCTAAAGGTAGATACATTATGAATATTGGCAAGCAACAGTACACAATTATACTTGGTTTATAAATACAGTTTAAACAACCTACTAAATATGGAACTATACCATCTTCAGTCTTTGTATGTAGATTCTGCTGATTTGTCCTGTTGGATGATAAATTGCATTTACACTTAATAGAGGAATATAATAATAATACTAAGTAATATAATACTCTTCATATTTTGTCTGTATTTCTCTTTAATCAATTTCTGTTTTCAATAAATCTCCTGGCAGAAAATCATAATAGACCTTACTCACCATGATTCTAGCACATTTTTAGAACCGCCCTCATTTTTAATATCTGCCTGTTGCAAACCAAATCAAACATACACATTTAATGCTATGGCAATACAAAACATAGGTTGCCAATCTAGAAGCTTTTGATTAAAACATGCATGACTTTCAAGTTGAAATAACCAATAATGACCTTGGGTTTATGTGCATAGTACCCTGCAAAGAGAATAGAACAGGTTAATCTAACTGGATATTATCCTACACATTTGTGCACAATATTTCTTATGCGCTGTAAGAGAACAGTGTGCATTAGCGCGCTACATCCTTTGGCCCCATTTATAAAGTCATATTGAAAAGCACTTTTACCTTCATTCAGCAGTGTCTCCTTTTTCTTTAATTTCCCTATGTCAACATTAGGTGGCCTAGGTGGCTTAAGAGGGATGTCACCTAGGACAAACACAGGGGGTATTGGATTCGTTTTAGGACATGACGGATCAGTATTCTCCCTCTGAGAAACAGGTGGATGATGTTTGCCAGAAGGCCCTCTGGTTAATGAAGTCCCAACACATTCAGGCTTCTGCATTGTGGCTGATTTGTAGGTCGTAGAGTTAATAGATGATTGGAGAGCCACATTGTGCACTGTAGAAGGATGGTTTTGTGGAGATGGGGGTGGTGTAGGGTTGAGGCTGGTGGTATGAGATGGTTTGGGGAGGGGTGGTGAACTAGGCACCTTGGATTGTGAGGGAGTGCATTTGGTGGTGGTGTCGGTCTCCCCTGACACATTCCTCTGTAAAGCAGCTATTCTGTCTTGAAAAGAGGATGTAGAGACCCTAGGCTGGACATTCAGCTTGGAGCGAATATTCTGCATAGTTACATTTCCTGTGTTGAAGCGAGACATGAGAGATGTTTAAATTATCACTCCTACAAAGATCATAAAAATTATGAGTCATCTTATTTGAATAGACATTGAAATAGAATTATAAATGAGCTAACGATTAATGCAGATGTACTGTATTTTGAATTGATTCGATGCAAGTTTTATATTAACACAAATACTTGTCAACAAGAAAGGATGTATAATTAAAAATGTAATCAAATTAATTTTGAAGCAGTAGCCTACACACAATACACCATAAGAAACAGCAGCAGCTTTGGCAATAATTAAGCACACACCATCTTCTAGGAAACGGCTAAATGTAAGATGATATTGTATTCAAAGCAGCACCCAATACAATAGATTACAGTACCTTTTACTGCCTCTTTAAACTGCTATCAAACAAGCACTCACAGTAATTCATCTGTTCTGACACAACTCAGGCACTATTTCTTTACAGACCGAAACACTGTACTTACATAGGATGTGCAAGGATATGCGCTGAGAAAGCTCCGCCTCCCTATTAATACCCCAATATGTGATCTCACGGCTTTGCTACTATTTGTGGTCTGCAGAACATCATGAATGTGTTGTTCCTCATTTGCAGTGAGGCAAGTTATGTTAGAATTTTGTAAATACTATTAAATAACTTCTGACATAAATTGGTGGGTGGAGAGGAGCAAAATGATCTGAAAGAATTTGCTGCTTGTTTTACTTAATAATTGTATATTGTAATGTATAGATTTTATTTCAGCCAAGCGAAAATAAAATAAGAATCCGAAATAAAAGAGGCCATCACATGATCCAGTCCCAGGCTTTGCATTGTGCTTAGACTACAGCCATGTGGATACCAAAATGGACGCAGCCAGAGGTTGCCAGATAGGAAGGAAAATGTGGAAAAAAAGAACAAACAACCTCGTCAGTGATTTGATGCTCTCGCTGCCTCTGGTCTGAATGCATGGCACAGAAATGTGCATGCTCTCACATGTACAACTCTGCAAAGTCATGCCAAAGCTAAGTGGAGGAAGGAAGGGTGATGTTCACCTCTCCTCACAGCAACAGCTTCGCACAGAGGTTGAAAGAATGAACTTGCAGGAAGCGAGTTATTTCTGAGTTGTTCTGAACTCCATGTGAGCTAGCCCAGGTTCATGCATCGTCACTGGTGATTGCATGAAAAGTGTTTTACATAATGTAAACATTTTGTTGAACATACATTTAAATTTTGCAATACAATTGCATTTTTAATTTTAGTTAACATTAAAAAACTGAAGCAGTTGTATCCATACATTTGTCCTCCTTACAAAAAAAAAATTTTTTTTTTTTTGGTAAATATATATACACAATTACCTACTATCATGTATTAGGTAATTGTAAAGCACACGGTGCACTGTCTGTCAAATGCTCATGAACACACATGCATTTGTAGTTTGTAACAAACAAGCATGGACAATAGTGCTTTATAGGAATAGCCCTCTATATTTCAACATGAGTCAATATCACAATTATACTTATCATTGCTTATCATTCATTAATCAGTCACAAGGGTGGAAAATGGCTGAGAATGTAAAAATCATATTTTATGGTAACACATATTTGATAGTCACGTTTACCGCTCAGGACTCAATTATTACATGTCACACAAAATGATTGGTTAACACAAACACAATGCTGACACAAGTAAATCATTCTGCAAAAGGGAACCAGTGCCCTTTCCAAAAAATCATCAGACAAGCACATGCTTGTTGTTAGCTTGAATTTATTTGTTGAAAATGTAGGCCTGCCTCTAATTGCTCAGAAGCTCTGAACACGTGCAACTCGCAGCTAAGGTATCAATGTGACTTTCATAGTAATTGTACTTCCTTTTATTCAAATTGTAGATTGTAGATATTCACCCTGTTTGCTGTACCTAATATAAAGATATATTCTGAATTCAACCCTGAAACATTGGTGTACTTGAATGTTCCAGACTGTGAAGTCCACTAAGACAACTATTTTTGACCTACCATCATTACCAAGCATTATGTTCTGTTGTCATTCAAAATGTTGAAATCCTGTTTGTAAGCTTGTCACTTGTTTAAGTGCGTGTGGTGGGAGATAATGAGTGTGTCAATGTCCTGTATAGCTTTAGATGTTTTCTGGAGGGCTTCTGTGACATAACTTTCATCCACTGGCTCAAAATGGGTGTCCTCCTTTTCAGAACAGCATTTTGCTTCTGTGAATTTTGTACTTCTTGCCAGATTACTGTTCTCCAGCAAAACTGGACATAGGTTGTTAAAGAACATATTTACACGCAAACTGATCAAGTGATTATTCAGCTATAAAATAACCAACATCACTATTACTTCCTTAACATCAGAGTGTTGGACTGACATTAAAATATGTAATCATAAAACATTGATCAGCATTATTTACCTCATCATCCATGTTTTTGGTCAAGGATACAATTAAATCGTTTTATCTTCTCCAGTTCGTCAGCTACAAGGTCTGACCTAATAGTAAATATAAATAAAGCATTAATATGTATTACCTAAACATTGTAACAGTTATCTAACACTATAAGACACCTATTGCTGTTATTTATTTTGTGATTTTAGACTTGTGTTTATCTTCCCAACAAATGCATCAGTTTAACATCTGACTGGGCCATATGACTTATGTAGTTGTCGTGCATGTCAATAACAAATGCCTCCACTGTAAAGCAGGCAGAGCTTGACGCAGTTAGCCAACAATGTGTTCCAGAGTTTACCCAAGTAAAGGCTGGCTCTAGGAGACTAATAGAGCCACACTAAGCAGCTGTAAATTATATGTGGTTAATAAATATTTACTCACCCACTCAGTAATCCATGCATCACTATATTGTGTTGGTCAATTTGCTTTTCTTTATAAGTCACTGGCTCTGATGAAAAACTGTTTTCCTATATAGAAGTAATGCAATTTGTTAAGATGATGCCAATATAGCAAAAGCAACAATTTGTGATAAAATAGTTAACCTGTGTCAAACAGCTCGGTGTGATAGGGATATTTATTGAGTCTACTGCTTGATTGTAGCATGTCAGAATCCTGTTAAACCATAATGTGGCAGATCAGATAGTGTTGACATTAAACTCAATGCTCTTGACACTGCGGGTAGGTTACCTGCTTGCACGGCTGACAATGGATCGCACAGAGTATTGCTGTCCGGGCACATCAGGAGGGAGACTTTCCACATGGTATGTCAACTCTTTCACCTAGCAGGAAACAGCGATTTATCATACCAAAATAATGGTACTTCCACCAGAGCTATTTGATTGTACATATATGAGAAAATCTATGATTTCAAAATAACAGCACTGTCAAACACAGTAACAGCATTAAATATAGACAGTCTGACATGTTTGTATTTGACAAACTAGAGAGCATTATTAGATGACAAGCACGCCATGAATGTTGCTCCTGTGGTACCAGGGTGATAAATACTATTTCTAAATATTTTAAATCAATTAAACTATGTAATATTTCATTGGCTGCACAATTTTGGAAACATGCAGATATACAGAATATCTAGGCTGCGATACAGAAAATAGCTAGCCAGTTTGTTCAGACACATTTCCGTATCTAGTACAGTTTTGTTATTGGATTCTAAAGGGAACACATTTCGATAGCTGTGTCCAATAAAAGACAAATAATAAAGTGTTGCCTCTAATTACTCAAATAAGTTTATAAATAGTATTGTTTATAGAACTTTAGTATAAATGCAACATTATATGTACATGGCACAAACATAGTTGTGAAACCGTATTTACCAAATACAACAGCACTACCTCTCATGTGTGTGACATTACTTATTAATGCATACGGTATGCATGGTTTATATTAGAAAAGCTATTCTCACTGTAGGATACATTAGTACTTGTCAGCTTGGAGCTTACCTTCCTGGAGTGGAGTTCCTGTCTGTGGTGGGTGAAATAACTATTAAGAATTCCGTTTGATCTAATTACAGATCCATCACCTGGGGAAACCTCAACAACTGAGATAGCTCCACTGATTATCCTAGATAGGACAGATAATATTGTAAAGCACAAAGACACATGCATTACAGTGCAAACTGACGCTAAGCACATAGTGCCCAGCATTGTACCTGTAAAGAACTCCTTGACACCACAAGACTTTGACCATTTCCCTGGGAACATCGGTTTCTGGCTGGTCCTCATGGTCTTTCACCCTCCACCTTCCACATAAGGGCAGAGTTAAACATTAGGTTACATTCATGGATATATTTGTCATTAAATCTTTTCTACATTTATTTTAATCAAAGGAGTAGTGTGCAATTACTGGCAAAAGGGCCCATACTGTAAATAGTTGGAGCCTATTTTAACTCATTGTAAGTCAATTTGGATGAAATTATCTAGAATTATCTTAAATGTTTCTGGGTATTAGGGCTAATGGTAGAAAAGTGCCATCTAACGACCTGTGTAGATGGGGGGAGTGGCATCTAAGAGGCAAGGCCTCAGGAAGAAAAGACCTTCTCTCTTCACTGGATACATCTGCCATGTCAATACTCCTGTCGTTCTGGCTACAATCTCCACCTCCTTTTGCTCCCATATCTCCAGGAGGCCTGGACTGATGGCTAGCCCAGTGGTGGAGAGCCATACAGAGAGGATAACGCCAGTGATGGGGAACACAGGAGCAGGAGTGATGCTGGACCACTGTTGTGGACCGGTACATTTCCTCTGGCTTGGAAAATAATTAAATGTAACTATATAGTAACATAGAATAGATGAGCAGGGGCAGTATGTCCATGTGTTAATGCATCTGTCAATTTGAATAAGAAGAAACACTTTTTTTTCTTTCATTATAGAAACTTGTCATAATGTTGGGACCCATATCTGAACCACACTGCCCCTTTGACTGGCTTGCCATTAAATAGCCTTGCGTTGACATAGCAGTAATGTTATTTAACTGTACGTTTTTTTAATTGGAATAAATAAAATACATACCTTACTTTATAAGTAAATAAATAAATACATAAATATTTTAAACAACCGAATAAACTAAAATATTACATAAAAAATTGTTACCTTTGGTGAAGCAGGTCTGTGGGTTATATTCTGGGAATAGCAAGACCTTGCTTTGCTTGGCTCTCTCTCCTGAGCTGGTCGAGATTCATCCTCAGTCTGCAGGCAGCCAGCTTTCCCACTAGTCTGACCAAGCAGGTGATTTGGCAGATGGTGCTTTGCATCTGGGCCTTTGCTGTGGCTATGATTCTGAGCCTGACTGAGGGTGCAATTGAACTCCACCGAGAAGTCTTCTCCTGAGGAGGATAGCTTCAGTATTGCCTTTCCCTCCACTGACCTGATGATGGTCTCACCGTTTGGGCCGAGCTCGGTGTCACAAGAAGAGAACACTGGCCACTCCACATCATTATCAATACTAAAGGAAGGCTGCAAAAGGGGGTGTTATGATGAAATATTGAGCCAATTGGCAACGTGAGCGCTTTGTTGTTATTGGCACAAGTCAGTTTTACCTTTTTGTGGGCAGGTGGAATAAGTTCTTCTGGAAGATAAGGACGAGTGGCATATCTGTTTCTGAACACTAATGCATCTACCATCAAATCCTACAAAAACAATACAATCACGAGATTATCTCAATATATCAGATAGCCTACTGGACTACCGAATAAGCATTTATAAAAAGGTGTCAACGTAGTACCTTATAGTTGCTTATAGCAAACCTTGTCCTCTGTCTGAATGTTTCGCTACTCTGGAGAGGATGGGCAGAAGAGTGACGCGCTTTGATCAGCATGAACTCAGAGCCACACGGTGAAAGGTATATCTGGGAACAATCTCCGTAGCGCACATCCACCGACTCATCCTGATACATGTTCATCATTGTCACATTAGAATGTGTGACCATCATTACAGCTTAGCTAATACCGTAGTAGTTTTGGCAATAGAATGCGATGAACAAAACCTCTGAGGTTGAAAGAAACTTCAGTTTCTTGGCAACGTCAACGTCATCAGTATGAGACAGCTGTTTGGGTGCGCTGCTTTATCACTGCAGTTTTAGCCGGGGAATTGCGATTTATAATCAGCTGAAGAATCACACAACCACACTCAAAACATTTTTTATTTCGATCACCTCAGTTTATCGCCTCGATGACATAACATTTTTGTATTTAAAAGCATGGTTTACCCAACTCTTGCACCAATGACTAATCATCCTTGGTTTTTTCTCAGTGCATTTATTTGATAAAGGTAATTCAGCTGGTCACCACAAGGGGGATAGTTATATGGCAAGGACACATCAATATCAAATTTGTGTTAATCCTATATTCTGTCTTTCACGTTCAATGATAGATGTACAGTAATTTCCACTTTAGAAATGTGTTAGTTGAAAAATGTAATAATTTTCTGCTTGAAGTTTGGTAAATGTTTTATCAACTTGTTTTGTCCAGTCACACATTGTGCTTTAGAGTTTTGATCACGACAGAATCTTTCCTGTAAATAAACAAGCCATGCAACTCATGTAGTGGCTCAATCCAGAGACCTTAATTGCATTTTCCATGCAATAGGCCTATGTTAGATCAGTTCAGTGCCACTCCACTGATTTCTTTTTAATGTGGTTGTAACTTAGCCTAATGTTAATATATTTCAAATTAAATGAACGTATGTAATATGATTGTTTCTGTGCATGAATGTAGCATAGAGCTAGACTAATTAACAATTTTAGGCAGTAAGGTTTGTGAAGTCTCCGCCCTTCACTGGCTTTATCCAACTTATTACCATAGCTTGCATTTTCATGAGGGGAACACAGTAGCTTGCATATTTTCCTTGGTCAAAATACTAATGTCAACAACAGAAATTAATGTAATGACAGAGGCACAATGTTATTTCTTTCCTATTCAACAATTAACTGCTTGATATTCAAATACATTGACAACACTCCTCTCAAGTCAACTAAAGTTCAAACCTCCATACACGATGCTAGAATCCTGCAGCAAAACTAGGGGAGTTTTTCTCTAACAAAATAATTGACAACCTCCAAGATTTGTTAACCATTCATCGGTGTAAACGCACAGTGTCAGTGTCCAGTCTCCAAATTTGATTTATTATTTTTCTTGGGCGCTGGTCTGCTTCCAGGGTGAGAAGATGATGCCCAGGCAGTGGTACCCGCCCCCCCTCCCCATCAAGGATTGTCAGTGATCCAGACACAGCCACCCGGAAGGGGCTTTTTCCCTGCTACTTGGGGAAGGTCAAGTTGACCACTCTGCATGAGAGCCAGCCAGAGCTAACAGATTACATCATTGAATGATGGGTGGACAACAGAAAACCACTGTGGGCTGCTGCATTAACCAGGCCATTATTGGAAAATAATAGTACATCATATTCATTAAAATCTCTCTTGATCCATACACATTTTTAAATGTGCGTGGCTGATTTAGGCTGTACACAGCTGTTTGCATTATAAGATCTTGCAAAAATATAATATACGTACATTATATTATCTTGTCACTGTACGCATTTAGGAGACAATAGCATTTATCAAACAAGGTAGTCATACATGTTAATACATGTTAATAATAATGTATATTTTAGGCCTACTTTTGCATCTAGCCAGTATGTCATTCAGACATTGTCACATGTACAACATGAATGTTTAGTATAGTCACACATTTACATATTACACTAGGTTGACATATAAAGGAGTGGCTTGTCTCCAACTTTGTTTATGGATGTCTAAACCCCAGGAAAACTAGTAATAAGGTAATACGATAAAACAGCCTAACATCCTACCGACATAATAGGGGCTGTTATGTACATGTGCGGCCTTTCTTTTGTTAAGATCTGACAGTGTTACTCTGATCTATTTTCCTACCATAAAATATGTAGTCCAACGAGCTAACAGCAAAGCACCGAACAACACAGTGTAGCTGAAAAGAACAAATTTCATAATTTCTTTGAATGTCCGGAGAAAGCGGATGAACAAAGGCTCCACATCCAAAGGCAAATGGATCTTCTGACCCAGACCTGTCTGCTGAGTCAAGTGTCCAATGTTTCCTCCTTTTCCCATAGCTCTGAAGGTAAATAGAGACTTTTAGTTTGGATGTTTAAATTTAACATTTGTGATCTAATCAAAATGCCTGCACTACCAGAAAATTACATTTACTGACTGCAAATCAATGGTTATTTTAGATTACATGAAAGTAAAAATAAATAATGAATTATTACATATAGCCTACATATATATGTGCCTATATGCATCTATACATCACGTTGATCCTGCAAGTCCGTTTTGAGACTTGTAGCCAAGGCAAAGAGGGCCAATATAAATAATGCATTAGTATATTGCACAAAATAGCTTTACTTTCGATAATTTCTCAAATAATCTGACATCTGAAACACAGGCTACTTTTAACTGTACAAGGAGTAAAAACAGTAAATGATCATTAGATATCTTCATGATGAATACAATGCATTAGTATCACAACAAATAAACAAATACAATATAGGCCTATTTACTGAGAACATAAAACGTGAAAGTAAAAAAAAAAATACAATACAAATGTGATCTTTGTTGTTTAACATGCATTTATCAGGTAATAAACATTTTCTGCATAAGTCAGTTTAAAAACACCTTATGTAATAAGAGAGGCCCAACAAATAAACATGAAGAGTAAGAAATGCAAGTTTGTCTTTAAATACCTCAGACAGTAACCAAAACAAATCCGCTTACCTCTTGATATTTGGTACAGCAGCTTATCACTAAATAGGCTACGGTGCCTCCAGCCCAGAAGTAGAAGTTGGTGGCTGGTGTGTGGCTTTGCCTCCTTCAGGTCCTTGTGGCAGAGGCGGCGCTACAAGCAATTAAACTGATTGAAGTCTGATACCCTTGGGTCTTTCCTAATGGAGCATTAAGCCGTACGGTGCAGCTGCTCACTAAAATGAGCTCTAAACAGAGTGTTTACATCAAACTAAATAATAGGCTACACTACAAAATGTTTAATCCTTTTAGGAAAAAAGTATTCTCAAGCATAAGCCAAATAACAGTCTATAAAACAAAATGTCAAACTTGAATAAATTGATACCTCTAGCTGTCAAGTGTGTTGCGCTGTCTCAAGATCACCGCTGTTCACAGTGTAAGGCTATCAATGGGGGGGGTGATCAAACTCTCTTTTCCAGTGCAGTTATCGTCTACCGGAACATGGAGCAAATGGCTTCCTAATTCAATCAGCGTCGTGCACACACAAATCACAGGCTACTGTGGGGTAGGCTCTCCAGACAGCAGAGGGCTATTATCGGCTGATCATGAGGCCTGTTACTGAGCTAATTGCTCCTTATGAGAGCTGGACTGCTGCAGATGGACACACATGCCATCCCTTCTATTCTTCTCCTCACCCTGATCACAGCCATTGTGCATTAGAATTAATGATCTACAGTTATTACCAGCTACTTACAAATGTAATTTAAAGAAAAAGCGTCAACATAAATGCAATAAAGAATCTACTGTTTCATTAATTAAATCAACAGCATTTAACATTAAGCATAAAACTGAATATTTTTATCATACATTACATACTCACAATCGTGCCAGTTTCTTTCTTACTTATATACACATAGATACAATCACCATAACAGAGCATTGACCTAAACTGATGACAGTTGGAACCACATTCCGTGAACAATGAGATATAAACAGGAGCTTAAAGCCAGTCATGTGTTATGCTGTAATAAAGGATTAGGAATTTAAAGAGCCTAGCCTTGTTTTGCCATTGAAGACATCAATCGAACACCAGCACAACACCGATACAGACATGGCAACAGCTTGCCAGCTGTTTTGGCAGGCTGTGTGTTTGATGTGTCCAGGTGTGCTAGTGCAGTACCCTCCGTAACAGAGGATGGACTCAGGGGTTTTGACATTCAGGATGGTCCATGAGGGATTTGATCCAGCTGGTGCCATTAATGAGTTTAGTGGTGGCTATAATGTATTCCATGCCACTGTCTTCCATTTGAGAGAGGAAGCGCAGAGCAGCTATTTCTGCATATGTTACCCCTCCCAGAAAGAACACCAGGGTAGTCCTATTCTCCCCCTGTTGGCCTGAGAGAGAGAGAGAGAGAGAGAGAGAGAGAGAGAGAGAGAGAGAGAGAGAGAGAGAGAGAGAGAACATGGTCATTGTTCAAATTAAGACACAGCATATTGAATTAGAAGCTGCTTGGCATTAAAATGCCATAGAATGAGTAGATTCTCATATTGTACATATTGCAGTAGGTGCCAATCAGAAAACAACATAAGTTTAAGCATCACATTTAGAACCCCCAAAGCATACATACATTTAGTCACCCTGCTGTGGATAGTCCTCAATTATCACCTTTTAAAACACAATGTAGGGAAGGCGTGCTTAAACAAGCACATGTTCCTTCTAATACCCTAATTCACAGTTTCAATTAGCACATTTCATAGTGAGAATGTAATTACATTTACATCAGTGAAACACCAACAGGTGCAATAGGGAATAAGAAATCAGAACACATGGCTGGTCACTGACACGTCAGAAATAGTACCCTTCACACATCCTTTTCTTTAGTAAGAACAAACACCAACACACACCCGGGCTGTAGCCTTGTCCTATTGTCAGTTTAGTGCAATAAATCCACCCTTTTACAGAAGAGGGACAATGCCATGGCTTATCTACAAGCAACACATGTGAGGTGATTTACTCTCACTCCTATTTACTGAGGCATACATCAAAGCACAGGCACACATTCTACCCAGTCTTACGTTTCTTATGAAGCCCAGCAGGGAGCTGTTGCCTCTCCTCAAAATGTGGACCAGGCAACATCTTGAGAACCTCCTCTATGCTGCGCCAACCGGGTCTGGCTAAGACCTGGGTGAGTCTAATGCTCAGGGGAGCATAACCACTGTATACATAGGAAATGTCATTGGGATTCTGTGGTGGGAAAATAAAAAAACCTTGTTTTTATTCATATAGCATTTTAACGTCATCGGGGTGGGGTACTGACATCAAAAAGATTTACCTGCTCATTGGCATCCTCCATCCACAATTTCAGGGTCTTTCTAATGGTGGGGTAGTTATTCCTTGAGCTTGTCTGTAGCTTTAAAAGTCCTGTTTTCTCCAGGTTGTTCAGTGTCAACATGTGTTCATATCCATATGTCTTACATAAACAAATAATAACCATTAGAAAGCAGCTGTGCCACTGGGTAGTCTCAAACATTTATTCAATTAAGGAATAACAATTCCTGAGCCAAGCAAATTGCTTTAGCTGTACCTGCAGGATTTCTCTCTTGTAGTAGTCCAAAACCTTCTGCTTGAGGCCGTGGTTGCAGACAGACTGCATACACACAAGGCGCAGGATCTTTATCAGAGGATCTTTCTGGGCTATGCAGTCTTCTATGTATGTATTCACCTGGACAATATAGAAAACAGCATTTTATAATTAAACTGTTCTTATTGCAAATGTAGGTCTTATCCACACAATAACATGTTTTCGGAGATTTTGCTGATTTGATAAATTGAACATGTAGCCCACTATATAATTATATTCGTTGTTCAAATAGTTGCTAAGATGTGATCAAAATAAAAAAGATGGATACCTTGTCTGTGTCAACTCCAGTCATAAACTCCTGCTCTACTGTCAAATTTTCAAAGAAGGCTTCTGATGCTTAAAGAGAAGATAAGATTATGTGGATTCATATCATTATTAACATGATATAACATTAAATTAATTTAACACAAAAGTAAATCACTGCTGTCCAAATTTATAGCTGGAAAAAAAAAGTATTTTGCATTTACATTTTCTTGACTACTAATGCTGCCTTCACATGCCTGTCAGAGGTTCCTATTTCGTCATGTGCAAGTGCTTTGTTATCGGAGTTATATAAAATGAAAACGCAACGTTAATTCTGGGCAATGCACACGTTATAATGTATTATTCAATTATTTCACAATTCCCATTAATGTTTCAGATTTGTGTTTGCTACCTGTAAAAAACACGTAATTAAAAACAAGCCTTAATTGTGTCAAACTCCTCTACTACTTGATACATGCATTTTACTCTGTGTCGTTAATATTTTAATCATGGATAAACAATCATTTCCTATTTTCTGCCATGTGGAAATGTTGAAGATCGTCAACTCGCGTATCAAAATTATTTCAGAATTTCCCACTAGGAATTACGACTTGAGAAGTCGTTAATTTGCTATTTCCAAGTAATTTAGACACTTGCGACACAGAGTACAGCGCATGTATGAAGGAGTTTCTAATGTTAATCTATTACAGCTTAGTCTGACACAATTAAAGCTTGTTTTTACTTATGTTTTTGTTTTGTTTGTTTCAGCTACTAAACACAGATCTGAAACATACATGAGAATTAGGAAATAAATCAATCATACATCCTAACTTGTGCATTGCAGAGAATTAACATTGCATTATACTTTCATATAGCTCCGACAAAAAAGCCCTTGAACACGACGTACTCGTAGTGCCGACTTCACACGTGGGAAGAAGGAACCTCCAACAAGGACGTGAAAGCAGCAAACATGCTACATATGAATTATACGGGGCTGTTGACTCACTGGTGATGTCCTTGATGAGCTCTGCTATAGAGGTGTGGTTAGCCAGTGAGCTCCGGGCTGCCTGCATGTGAGGCAGCTGGGACACAAACTGCTTTATCTCCCCCACTGTTTTAGCATTATGGCGCTCCTGGGAAACAAGACACATGTCAATTAATTTGTCACACATTAAGTCAAAATAGAACATGACACCTTGGACAATAATATTACTTCATGTCTGAACAAGCAAAAGGCAAATTGACAATATGTCAACACCTAACGGAGATGGGGAGACCGAGAGGCCCGTTTGGCTGAGTGTTTTAAACTGTTGTGCAACACCTACAGATTTGCATATGTTCCGATACATGAATGCTAAATATCGAAACAAATGATATCTGGACAAAGCATCATGCACCAAGTTACAGGTTAGTGGAAATCTTCCTGAAGGATGTCATTAGTAAACCATCGGGCTTAGTGCAGCTGCAGCAAAATGTGTACTGCAGAACATTTCCCTACAAAACGTAAAATCAATACAGGATAGTTGATGACACACCGAAATAAAAGACAGAACAAGCAGATCGCAGAGCAATGCATTTCTATATTGTCCCCTGGCCAAGTGTTGAGCTTGAGATCCATGTGTATTCTAGTGACTGATGTGACATACTGCGTTCAATTTGATTATATACATTAGCCTATGGACAACATGACCAACCTCAAAAGCAGCAGAAATTATTTTAGCCTTTTTGCTGAGAGCTGCTCCGACAGCATTGAAATTCTTGTCCCGGATCTCCGCGTACAACTCCTCAGCCGAGTTGAGCTGCAACTTCTTAGGCTCCGTAGGTAAATCTTTGCCTCCCTCACCTTGCTTCTTCTGAGCAAACTTCTCCGGAGGCAATTTGACATAACCTGTTTTGAATAAAATCTAAATGTAATCGACATGGCAGCAGCAATGCCGTCTGATACAAAGCACAAGACTAATCCTGACCATTAGTGATCCCGTAGACCTCGTCAATGAGGCCCTCGTACGTGAGCTGCGTGGACAGTGGGGTGAGCAGGTCCACATTTCGGTCAAGAAGCAGCAGTGTATCAAACACTGGCAGGATTTGATTCTGGCTGCCTGCAAACTCCCTCTTCATCCTCAGCATCATATTGGCTACATGCTGCAATTACACATTACAGCTTGTTATTGTAAGCCCAACATGGTAACAAGTGTTTTATATGTACAATTATTCAAGATTCTCCATACGCACCCGTGCACACTCTCCTTTCCCACAAATCTGTGGTATAGTTCCATAAAGTGCCTGCAAAGTCATGAGACCTTTGGCGGTGTGGTAAAGGCTTGTTTGGTCATTTTCCAAGTAGCATTCCTGCAGTCAAAATGCAATAACACAATAAAGACAAATTGCCACATGAGACAAACAGCAAATGAGTCTGCAAATGACTATGGACCTCTTGCATTCATGTTTATGACTGGCTAGAGAATAAGTATTATTACCACCATCTCAACCGCAAATGGTACAAGGATGGTGTTTTTTATAGGGAATCTAAGCCCTTCAATTTTAAATTCCTTCCTTTAGTGGGGTTTAAAGTGGTACAATTGTGTTGTTATGGAGATGATGAACACACCCTGAAAGCACTCTCAGATTCCATGGACAGCAAGTCTCCATCATAGGGAATGAGGTCCAAGATATACTCCTCAATGTTGGAGAAAGAGGCCAAAACACCCTGCTCCTTCAGCCGCTGCTCACAAAGCATGCTCCTCCGTGGAACAAACAGGATGTGGAATTCACGAGGTGAGTGTGTCTTCTCCTCGCTAAAAGATGCATAGTTTAATACAATGTTATTATAATAAAATTGTATTAATTAAATATACTTTTCGAAAATAGATTAAAAGAAAACACACAAAACTACCAGCCGAAAAAGTAAAAACACCACTTAACCAGTGCTCTAAACTCATGTTGGGCTGATAAATGCTTCAGTGGATTAATTTATATAGCAATAGTAGCATATAAACAAACCTAAAGACGTTCTCAGCAATGATGTCCATCAACTCCAGTCTGGGGCGTACGAAGAAAATTATATTTTTTACGTCGGCAGCAGGAAGTCGCCCCCCCTTGAGGGTGAACATCTTTTCCACTTCATGTTCCTGAAATATGTTATACATGTTATATGTTATAACAGTCGCATGTAGGTGACCTCAACAACACAAACGCATCAGCGTATACTGTATGTGGGAAAAGAGAGTATACCTTCAATAAGGAATACTGTGCTATCAGTCCAAATGGTCCTGTCAGATACTCATCCCAAACGATGGCCTAAAGAGAAATAGAAAATGTTATTAAGTTAATAATACATTTCACTAACAGAACGCATAACTAATATTTGTATATGTAATAACATATAATCTGCCTGTCTATTAATTACTGTAGCTCGTCTACTATGGTCATCACAGGCCAATATACGTCGAATCAAGCTGACCTAGCGCTTTTCAAACACGATTTGCCATTCATGTACCAGTAATGCTGCTAAATACCTTGCTTCCTGCACATTTGTCCAAAAATTCTCGAAGGTCTTTTCGTGCTGCCTCTCTCAAAATGTTTAAATTTACTCTTCCGTATGATAAGTGTGCAGCCATTTTTACTAGAACGGCAGGATGGCGTATTGTTAAAGACTGAAGCCGAGACACACTTGAAAAGGTAGCGAGGATTTATAAGGTAAATTTATTTTGCAGACGCCAACCAGGAAGTACGGTGTAGCAAAATGCATCATGGGAATAAAATAAAATATAACCAAAAACTCTTGGAAACAATTGATCTTGATCAAATAATGACAAAAAGTGTAGAAAACAAAACAAGTTTACACAAAAAATTATATATAAAACAAACTAATTAAATTGATTAATTAACTGCATTAACCACCAAGTACACAAGCGCCACATAGTGGCCACAATATCACATTCAGAGCTGCGCCTTTTGAGAATTCACCACTGTTCTAGAACGCTCGCAGCGTCAGAGAATGATATGGCGCCACGGTGCGGTTATAAATCACAATAGAATAGTTGATATTATGTCCAAGGACGCTAGTTCGCAAACATCCACAGATATGCCTAATTTTGATTGCCCACAGTTTTTAGAATTTTTGCTTATTCAGGGTTTTTTTTTTGGCTTTAACGCGGGTTTACACTTAAGGAGAGAGAGAGATAAGACGCAAGTGGAGAAGTTTAAAAAGAACATAAGAGAGAAAATAAGAAAGGGAGAAACTATTCAAGTGAAAGAGTACTTGGAAGGAATTATAATATTGAAGGATACATTAATGTTATATTAATCAAAAAGAAGGCACCACGCTGCAGATGTATGGGATGAGAATCCTGCCACAATTCGAAACCGAAAAAACAAGGTTCGAAAGGTCGTAACTTAGAGTGTGAAACCTCGAAATCTAATTTGAATGCACGAAAAAAGAATTCCAATCTC
>JAODUK010012256.1:12886-28774 GCA_027564635.1 Typhlichthys eigenmanni | reverse complement strand
TCTTCTTCTTCTTCTTCTTCTTCTTCTTCTTCTTCTTCTTCTTCTTCTTCTTCTTCTTCTTATTATTATTATTATTAATAGTATTCTTTTATTTTTGTAAAAACACTAGGATATTTTGGGTAATTTAAATTATATTTTAATTGCAATTACAATTACAATATAACATCCTCGTAATTGAGTTAAAATAGTTCAGTACTACTGAGTAATTAGAATTAGTCCACTTAAAATAACGCTTGAAGACAGCACAAAATGCATAAAGAAAACTAATAAAAATAGGCTTTAATTGTTCAGTTACCCCACTTAAATCTTATATATTACAGTACACACAGTATAACTATAGTATAACTAACTACCTGTTTCTTACTGTTAATTCCAGCTATTCTCTACCCCTGATCCACAAAAACCATCTGCATTCCAGATGTGGTCAGTCTTGGCATCTGTATATATTCTTCCTCTTTCCGACTGTACAGCCAAGGAAAGTTTTTTTTTAAATCTTATATACAACATATTATTTGAGTCAAGCAAAAGCATGACTATGTAAGACCTAACAATCTTCAGCTAGAAAGATAATGAAAGTAAACCCACCCATAAATGGCGTTTTCTCTACAAACAAAACAGTGTTATAAATTCGCTTACCAACTGTCTCCTGTTCCTCTTCCATGTCTCAGCTTTCCTCTTAGAGTTCAGGTTCTGAGAGGCTGGGTAAGAAAAAGTTCATATGTATTGACTGCCTCCCAAGAAAGATTTGAAACAATATGTACACAGTAATTATAGTCTAGTAGGGGAAAAGACATTGTACTGTTCAGTGGCAGTTGAAATAACAGTCCACCTAAAACAGAACAAGAATACAGTACTTGCCTGGCTGTATGGCCTTACATCACAACATACTTATCGTACACATTTTATTCAGAAGCTATATACTGTAAAGCTATACAGCTGCACTCACTGAAGTCACTGGACAAACTGTGGTTGAGGTTTCTGTAGAACTCCGTCCTGTGGGCCTTCTTGAGGCCCGTACAAAGCCCAAAGTCTGACAGCTTCACATGGCCCTAAAGCCACATGCATGCACACATCAATGAACACAGACAGAACACAGCCAGGCAAATAAAGGCATAACTGAGTTATGAGATGATGTGTGATCATAAATATCCCGTTAAGGGGAGTGAATAACATCTGTCATATGTCTGTTATAACACAATAGCAGTGTTTGTCTAAATTATCTGGCCAGTGAAGATTTCAACACCATAGGTAGGAGTTCATACAGACTGACCCTTGAAGAATAATTTAAACAACTTGTTCTATCTATTGTGGACTGTTACTGCTTTAAAGACCTACCTACAACACGTCAGTCTTGATGAGATGAAGTTCCAAAGTTCTTTCAATTAATAGTTTGTGTGTACTATATACGTGTCTATGCGTCTAAGAAATAACATATTTTGCCAACCTTAGAGTCAAGCAGGACATTATCAGGTTTGATGTCTCTGTGGATGAAGCCCATCTGGTGGATGGAGTCAATAGCCAGGACAGTCTCAGCTACATAAAACTGAGTTTCTTCTTCAGTCAGCGTATCTTTCTTCATCAGTAATGTCATCATGTCTCCTACAGAACCACAGCCAGAAGACACATACTATAGCAGCTTGGTACAGAGGTTCCCTAACATGACCTGAGTTAATAAGAAAATAAATCTCCCATAAAATTATTTGCATAATCTACATATATTAAATTAGTAATTAGGCATTAAAAATCAACCATATTTTCTAATGCTACTTTTATTACACATTGGGTAAAAAACAAACAATGCTTCCATAACATGGACAGAGCTAGCATGAATTGTGCTCTCCATGATTAGTCTTGCAGAGCCAGCCTTCACGTATGTAAAGTCTGGGACACAGCTCTGGCGAACTGTGTTAGTATCTGCCTACTTGACAAGCAAGGTATTTTGATTTACATGCACGACGACCAACTATGTAACTCAGTGACCAAGTGGGATGTTAAACTTTCAATGAGGAACATGAAACATCAAGACTCTAGCTTTTTACAGGTATTGTAAATCTGTAACACGTGCAGGCTACGGTTACTGCTAGAAAAACATGTTTAATTTAAAATTAGTAAATAAAGCACTGCGCTATCTAGGCACTGTAAATTACAGAGACCAAGGCGTAGTAGTCACTTCAATAATGGGGAAGGACACATTATAATGTGGGGGGTTTGGGGGTCCTCCCCCAGGAAAGTTTGAGGGTTAAACACTTAATTTCCTGCATTCTGGTGTAATTGTATGCACCCATTTGTGCCTGTGTGTGTGTGGGATGCGTAAATACGACTGGAGATGCTATTAACTTAATGTAGTCAGACATTATACCAACTGATAGGACTAGCTGCCTAGTCAGTTGATGTTTCCTTTTCACAGATTTGCCTCAGAAATTAATATTTTTACATTATGCCACGAGACTATAGGCAAGTAGGCCATAGCCTACAATCACAAAAACGGTTGCTGATAGGCTTAAATGAATTGGGTCTATTCAAGGAGCAGAAGAATGAATATGAAAGTCACACAGCCGGACAAATCAGTTTTATAACAGAAAATGATCAGCACATTATGTGAATATTGCCTAAATAGCCTATGATTTAGTCTCAGGGCAAGAGCAGTTCAAGCCAACCCATGAATGCAGGTGTGTGTGTATCTGCATGTGCGGGCTGTGTGTACTTTTACATATTGACTGGTGACAACGCGATGAAAGGCAAATCTGATTTAGCCCAGGAAGTGCGGATTAATCGAAGCATCTGGCAGACCGCTTCCTCTGGGGCTCCAGACAACATCAGCTGGACAGCTCTTGATTTTGCTACAGTCAATGCTACTTTTTCCGATGCGTAGCTGCGCATGTGTGCATGTCAACGCTCACACACATGCACCACAGGGGGGTAACCTCCAGGTTTGAGATAATAGCCAATCAGCCCAAGCAATTTTGCAGTGAAAATCGCAATGGGACATTTTTAATAAATAAATAAATAAATAAATAATTTAACTAAAAGAGTGGAAATATACCTATTTAGTCTGAAGCAAAGTAGTGATTTGAGAAGACGCGCCAGGACACTTTTTGATTGCTGCATTTTTTTTAAACTAAATCATACAACTGTATGAAAAATGTGAAGTTGTATATTTCACTGCTCTCGCTGTGCCTACCTTTTAGAGAACGAACCCATTAAGACGTGGTACTAAAGTCTGCTGGGAGTGGAAGGGACTCAATAATTCAGCAGCCATTGTCTGCTGTGATGTGCGCCCTCTTCTCAATTGACCTTTGCTCCCCTGTTGTTCTTGTCTGCTCTTCCCCTTTCCAAGCACGGCGGGAATAACCTGACAAGACCAGATATCTGTGTCTTAAGAGACACATCCATCAGTAGAATGTGCACAGACCTTAAGTTAAATGCACCTGCAACAACTGTCTATTTACAAGCAGATGCTGGGCTGCAAACACCACACACACACACACACACGCACGCACGCACACACGCACGCACGCACGCACACACACACACACAGACTACTACATAAATCAACCGCTATCTGTTTACCAACAATAGGTGAGCCTTTGCCCCATGGCTTAGCTGTCACTCAATGATAAATTAATTACTTCAGCACTCCTAGTCTCTGCTTGCTAGAGGCTTATCTCTATCGCAACAACTCAAACACACACACACACACACACACACACACACAAGTGTAAACTCCAACTGAGGCCCTAACCGCCAGACCATTGGTCGGAAAGTCTTAATCAAATGGCTTTTTCTACTCTTTAAGGACTTGTTAAACTGCTGAATCTGCCGTTGTCCTGCGAAACACTCGGAAAAAGTATTTCTGTGTCAGCAACACAACACAACAGTGTTAGCGTAGATGTCTGTGAGTGTATGCCTAAATACCTCCATGAGGTGATCATTAATATGCATGACAGTGGAACAGGCCACAAGAGGGGGTATTAAAAGCTATAAAAAGTTGTAATGATGTGGCAAGCCTGGGATCATTTGCACATTTTTACTCTATTAGGTTGCCATTCCGCCGATGCCGTAACTGCTTGCTAACCATGCACTTGGACCAAATTATTGGTTGCAGCATACAAATACAGCGCTAATTACTTAACTGTGATTAGAGCTGGTTAACATTTGGCTTTGTCAAGCGAGTGGAAAGACCTGGGTCTGGGTTTGAAGTAGCAGCCAGAAAGGCAAAGGCTGGGTATTAAATGTTAACTGTGTGTTGCTGGCTTTTTGCCAGTCACACCTAACACATTGCTCTAAAGGCAGAACGTCATTTGGCCAAATGTTGCCTTTTTTGGGTTGCTTATCTCCATGCTGCTCATTGTAGAAATAGAGAAAAATAATTGTCTGATGCTGCTGACCTTAAGTTTGGTGTTTGCGTCTTCACCTTCAAGCTGTAATCCAGTGTACTAATTTAGCAAAGGTTATTGGCTAAAGGTTGTATACGCTAGCATGGGGCAGTAATTATTGTTGTTTAATTATCTTTTTCTCCAGCAAGCAAACCTCAATCCATCATATTGATGGTACACACAGAGCCCAATGGGTTGAATATGTTAACTGAAATATTTACTCTCAACACAGGCAACGATTTATTTATAAAGTTGTGTATTAAAACCAGGATATTACCTGCAACATATATACATGCCTACCTACCTTTTTTTTTTTTTTGAGTACTCTACGGGTTACGGCCTGAAACAAACTGTAATGGAGTAAGATGACAGTTACAGTACATACAGTATTCTCTCGTCCAACCACAAAAAGTAATTGAAGTTCAACAGTGTTCAGAACAGTGTGAGATAGGGCGAGTCATGGCCAGTTGGATTAGTTGAGGCAATGCTCAACTAGGAAAGGGAAGGTCTTTCTTTGTATGGAAACTGTGTCTGTATGTGTTTGGCATTTTAAAAAGCATCCTCTACAGATAATAAAAAGAAAAATATCCTTTTAGTTAGACTGCTATTAGCGATACATTCAGTGGCAGTAAGACTTTGTAAGATTTGTCAGCTGACTGAATGCTATGGAAGCATGGATACCAAGTGGAATGCACGCTTCAGGGAGGATAGAACTCTGCCATGTCGGTAAATAGTTTCCATTCTGTCCTGGAGTGAACCATTGGCTACCTGAAGCCTAGCTCTATCTGTGTTAGTGTTAGCCCACGTCGTTAATCTGCACATGAATAGAAGCTATTATGTTCTGTTTATCTTTAGTAAATTTGAAAAGCCAGAGCTGCCAGCATACACACGCACACACACACACACACACACACACACACAAACACACAAACTCTGTACAGTGCATACCATTCTTTTGGGGACCCAAGCCCTGAACCCTCAAAGACTTTAGTGGCTTCACCTGGTGATCAAGTGTGAGAGGCTGCAAGGTCTCCACACGGTATTAATAGGAAGGGGACAGCACACTGCGACTTAGGACGTTGCCGTGACAACAGCGAAATGTTAAGTTTTGAACTTTTTATTTTATATATTCTCTGCCAAGGCATTTATGGGACCGGCTGTGTGTTCCAGAGTCTTGGTTTACAGATAGGACGAGAGGCTTTGTGAAATTATCTAGTTACTATTTATTAAAATGTTTTTGTCAAAACAGCATTATAAGATAAACATCTTATGAAATGGTTAATGAATAAACTGTTTGTTATATAGGCTACCATTGTTTACATTGCTTTGATTTAATGTGTTTCTTTAGGTCAGCTGCTTATCTTTCTTTAGGTTTCTGGAGCTACATCTTGTAACCCGGGTAACCTGGTATTCTACATTACAAAGAGGTGAACTGTCGGTAACTTCCTCCGGCAAAATCTGAAGAAAAGCGGACTCATGGAAAGTGGAACATATAGGGCTCAAAATGTCTGCGGGAGAGCCCTTGTGCACTTAATGTTTTGACAGTGGTACAAATTTAAGCCCTTGCGGACTTGAGGGAGAATTCACCTCAAAGTATGTGAGTCCGTTAGTGTGGACTTGAATATGTGTACAACAGCCATTTTGTTGTGTTGAGTCCCTCTCCTGCGTATTCCAATGCTCCTGCCGAATGCTTGTTTGGTGAGCATGTTGAAGCTGAACACTGATGAAAGCTGCCTGACATCATGAGAAATTAACGTTAACACGTACGTTACAGAGTGCCTCTGCTGCTCAGCGCTGGGAAGTGGTGTGTGACTGGGAGTTGTCTTTGTGTGCATGTATGGGAGATGTAGTGACACACTATGACCGTGGGATACTATTGTTCAGATACAGTATGAGACGTGATGAGATATTATTCAGAGTGGATGGTGTTGTCCATACAGTAGCGTGGCACGCAAAGCAGCATGGCAGCTCCTGATAAATGTCTAGGATTTACATTTAAAGACAGGGTAGGGTCATTCTTGCTAACTTCGAGCTCAAATAAAAATAGTATTGCTCCGCGGCGGCACCTCACACGTTAAAATGTATTGTGAAGCAAAGTGTAGTGCTACGGCATTGTTAATATTTAGCGGTGTTCTCCATTATTTGCAGAGCCAGGGCTGTGCAGAAGTATCAGATTCTTTTTTCAACACGCACAAAGAATGGTAAGATAGCGAAACGCGCGGAGATATTTGTTGAATTTGACAAAAATGTTGTATTCGCTTACATTTGGTTGTAATAGCTGACTTTACCTTTTAAAATGTTACCAAATTTAGCAGAGGCTGGTATCCACAGTGATCGTTTGTCAATAGCAGGATATCATAGCCCATTCATTGAAAGCAAACCCCATTCTGTTAGAATAATAACAGCAGCATGTAATCAGGTTTAACTTAGACATTTCACAATACTGTACTGCACATTTCCTGTAACATACTGTTCAGTCTTCACAATATTTACTAACAGCCACTACTTCTAACGCACTTCTAAGAGCAGTAAAGACATGCCATGAAGACAAATGGTTGTCTATCATGAAGATAAACTGTCCTAAGGAGGTATTTGAGGCTGAACACTCTAAAACTAAGTTTATTCATACTTGTTTGTGCTAGAGCCTTGTATTGGTAGTGTAAACTAGCTGGTTGTCTGAAAATAAACGCTTTGTTGGAAATAGTCTCAATAGATTAATTAGTGTGTGACATACTACCACCTTCAAAAGCTAACAGTTGACTGTTCTTGATGTGCTAGTTCTGTAATTAGTCAGAGACCCTGAGTGCGATTGTGTTTGTTGACCTAAAGCCATGTTAAATTAGCTATTTTTGGGTGACTTGACAGTTAATGAATCATCATGTGACCTGAACTATTGTCAGAAATGTGTACAAATGATCAGGAAGATGTCTTGGCTTAGTATGTATACAGTATCTAACAGATGGAAGATGTGTACTGTACATTTAAAGTGGTAAACTGTGGCAGCATTACTTTCAAAGTGCTCACTGCACCATGATTCCACGGCATATTTCCACTTTGTCAGGACACAGGCAGATGTGTACATTTTCCCTGCTCACCATCTATCCACCTATTGTAAAAATCACTTAATAAACATCTCTTAGCCCTCTCGTTTCCAAGTGAAACTCCAGTTTGTCTGCTTGGCAGCTGGTGCGAGGAGAGGATGCATCTTCTCAGCCTGGCGTGTAATACTTTTTCATTTATTGTTGTACATTAACTACAGTATCTACAAGAAGATTGGGTCGGGAGGCTGGGATTGAAATCTGGTGGAATGATTATTCATTCTTGTCAAGTCAAATATCTAAACAGTCAAGCCATTACTAACCTTTTATATGTCAAACACAGCCCCTTATTAGTAAGGTTTTGAGCTTTTCCCATTTATCACGAGACTCCCAACTCCGGTGTGTGTGTCTGGGTGCATATCCCTGGCAGAGATGCTGGATACAATGGAATAGTTAAGGCGGCAGAGGAAATGTTGATCACGGTTTTACTTGACACAACACACACACACACAGGTACACGTCCCCTCTGCTCGATGTCTATGCTGAAAGAGGCATGCTGTGGTGATGCTCACAGACCGTGTGAGGAACGAGATGAGCAATCACAAGTGATTAAAAGTGAGGAAATGACGAGCAGTTGTTGCTCTCTCAGGCACTACAAATACCACAAAAAGCCTCGCAGTACAGGAACACTGGAGAGCATTGCCATTGTGTTTGTGTGTATAAAACTACGTCACTAGCTATGGCACTGCAGGTTAAATGCTGCCAGGATGGCACCAGGACACATACTTCACTGGTGCTATAGACCTTTTTATGCATATATTACTGTATGTGTCCATGCCAATGTGAGTCACTATGCCATTAATTTGGGAAGCAGTTTATCATTCACTTCACAACATGTGCCATGTACACACAATATTTTCTACACTTTGATTTTCAACAACTGCAACTACATAAAACATTTTCTTTAGTGATAATCTGAAAAGGATATAAAAAATGTATTCATATACATGTGTACTGTATGTATATATATTTTTAATATAGCCATGCATCAACAGAGTTCCATTGCTCAAATGCTTGAAAACCATAACATTAGGCTGTGTGTTAAAATACTTCACATTAACATCCACCACTCCTCTATTTACACACTGACAAAATACTTTAGATTATACAGTGTTATCCAAACGTGTTTAATATCTACATCCAACATCCAACATATAACAAGAAATGATCTGACCTTTTAAAAAATAAAAAGGTTTTCTTTAGTGAACTGTTAACCCTGATAACATTTGTCTGACCATATTCTTGACAAAGGCCATCCACTTTCTGTTCATTATGCACCTGTTTCATGTTGTTCCTGCTTTTACCTAGTAGTTTTTGTAGACTGATACAACCGTACACATTCTTGCAAAATTATATCCTTAAAATGTCCTTCAGATTCAATACACTTATACTGCACATTGGCAACCCCTTCATATACAGCAATTATTCAAATTCGGTATACAGTATGTTGTTGAGGCAATATTATTTCTAGTCATGGCAGTTTTCCTTGTAGCTTGTTTCAGTATTCATTTGGTTGCCTTACAGACGAATGAGTGTAAGCGTATCATTTGAAGGATCACAATAGGCTGAGACGTGCAATTAGAACAGAGACCAAAGTTTCTGCCAGTTTGAAATATGATAAAGTGCTGGGCAATGCCCTGGTGTTGGGGGAAAATAAAGATCAAGCATCGCTTCTATATTTAGCAGCCACTGCAGTATTCAGTTACACTCAGAGCAATGGGATGAAAACTGGCATTGGCTGCTCCTAAACAATATTCTCTGATTTATTTGATAATATAACTCAGATCACTTCCAGGTTTTCCACATGAGTGCTCATCACAAAATAAAACCGGCATGTCTGGGGAATTGCAAATGCATACAGCCTACAGCATGTGAGGTGGGAACAGGACATTAAATATTACCCAATTTCATGGTGCCATTGTTTTTGGGTGTAGTGAAAAGGGCAGGAGGTGGTGATATGTATGGAGTGGCTGGGTGGATGTGGGGGGTGTAATCTATGTCCCTGTCAGACGTGCAGCACTGAGCCGGGCTGGAGGGGCCTCCGGCAAGCCTCATAGTGTGCCCCTCTGGTACCATCAGGCAGTGATTACTGCACAAGTCATCATCACTGCATTACTGTTTCCCATTGCTGCCAAGCCTTCTTCTCCTGCGCTCACACCAGGGGAGAGACCGCTGGAGCGATTACAGCCTAAACAAGTACAGGTGTGGTAAGTGGCTACGTGTGCGCAGATGGATTAGTGTACACTGTGTAGGTATAGTGCTGCAGAACGCAATGCTGATTAACTCAGCGGGAGGGGGGGTGGGGGGGGGACAGCTCATCGCTGCATATGAAACCTGGATGACGAAGGCTCAGAACAGGAGATCACAGTTTGTTGGATAAACTCTAAAGTACTAAAGAAGAGAAAGCCATGCTCAAAGTCCATCTTATTTCAAGCATCCAATTTTGACGCTTTTAGAAATAGACAATAAACAACATTGGTTGTTTTTTTTAAGGGTGGACATCAATATATCCTTTGTTTTGACATGGTGAATTAGTGCACGTGTGGGTGAATTAGTGCACGTGTGTTATTCATCATGGCCTGATAGATTCTCTCTCCTGGATAAAGTCATCAGCATCACATGATGAGAATTGAGAAAGCCAAGGCAACAACTTTGGCCCTAATAAGCAATTAGCTATGTTAAACGCCCAATAGATCTATGGAGTTCATAAGACTGCATTTGCCTTTAATAATGCTCATGCTACAACTGCTTATACCTGCAAGATTATACTAAAAACACTAATAAATATCCACATAATGTGGTAATTTTTTATATAATGGGCTTTTGTGTGTGTGTGTGTGTGTGTGTGCGTGCGTGCGTGCGTGCGTGCGTGTGTGTGTGTGTTCCATTCTCCTCAGGACAAGCTTCACTTGACCCATCTTGTGTGTTGTCTCCACACTGGACTTGCTGACATGGCCTGTTCTATTGGGAATGCTTTTCCAGAGCAGGCCTGTGTCTCTTTGTCCATGGCCTCTCCTTGGCCTGCATGCGCTTCACTATTGTCTGCGCTATCTGTGAGAACTGCGGTCGATCCCGCACTCTATAGGGCCGGGGGATCGATGAGCAACTTTGCCTCTTACTGTAACCACTGAGCGATTCCCCAGGCACCGCTTGGTCCATGACCTCCCTCTCCTGTGCCTTGATCGCCAAACATTATTTCTGTCAAGGTAGGTCCTCGAGGTTGTAATGTTTCCACTTCGTGGAGGCTTTGGCCTCAGAATCTCTGTCATGGTAGTCGTTCATACTACGATCATCTACACTTTGAGACAATTCAATGTGGGGGATATGAGGTTGACTTTTTTATGTTGCCGTCAGTACAGATGTTTAATGTGGCTGTGGATCTTCTGTCCTTGAAGAGACTCGCGGATCTGGGCTTCATGTCTAAGAGTGTTTTCATAGATCATAACCTATGTATGTAGTTTAGATATACGTTTCCATAGCAACCTTCACCAAAGCGCATTCCATCTTCAATGCGGCACAGTAATCGTTCTGAAATCTTCTGTCTGAAGTCTACACTCATAACACCTTTCACTGCAAAACAAATAACTGTTAAGCATTCTGGATATTATAATATCCATATTGGATTTACTGTATCCTCTCAATACAAGTAACATCTGCTTGGTAAATAGTAGCAATGTTATCAAAGTAAAATCTTATAATGAAGTACTGTACTGCCGTTTAGTTATTACTGCCAATGCAGGCTTTGTTGCAACGTCCTATCCTGATCTCGCGAACTTCAGTTTAAGTTCACCGCGAGAATCGGTCTGGAAAGCCTAGAAACCCTTGCAACTGAATCTCAATAGCAATTGATCTGAACAATCAGTGTAGTACTGATAGCTACGGGCTTGGTTCAGGAGTGCCGACATCGAGAATGACTTGAAAACAACAATGCGAGACAGATACAATCAAAAAAAGGTTCGATGGACGGCTTTCCAGGTCTAAAATTTCATCTGGCATGCCAGGTTAGCAATGTCCATCAACCGAGACCCGATGGCTACAACTGTAGCATTTCAATGCATTACTAAAAAAAAAAAAACTACAAACTGGCAAACTAGGAGGCTAATGTGGTATTAATTTTAAAAGCAATTTAAGGGTGAAGGCTAATTAATGGCAGGTTATGACCGCAGTTTTCACTTGTTTTATATCAACAGCAACAAGTGTTTGTAAAAACAGTTTACACTGGCCATAACAGTACTGTATGTCTGTGGATATATAGTTTGGTTGTCCACATAATTTATTTGGTGGTGATGATTTGCAAGTAAATTAAAAGACCGTTTTGTTGCTATAAATAGTCATTTTGTTCATTACTGTGCGATTACTATCAGTTGTAATTTTGTTCATTGCTATAAAGCCAAACTTCAACCAAATTGTCAGAGGGCTGTGAGGTTTGCTGTACAGATCAACGATGCTTCTCTGAAAACATTAATTACTGAAACACTGCTGTGGTGAGATGACAACACACACCACAGTACAGCTAATTAAACATTTGGCAATCGGGCCACTGCTGTCGAACAGTGCTTTGCTTATGGCAAAGCAGTGGGACACTGAGACACAACATCAACTGTGCTGTGATGTTTCTAAAACACAGTTAGTGCTTTGCCTGGGAGGTTGATGGGACCTTCATTTAGCTAATGGTACTCTCCCTGGGACATCGAATGCTTCACCTGTCTCCTATCTGAATGTTGACTGTTGTCGTCTTAAGATGTACTAGACTCATAGGAATTGGCAGCAGTGTGTAAATCCCACACACACACACACAAAATACATTTCAAGTTTTAATGTGTAAATATTAATATACAGTTGGAGTCTTCTATTTATCCTCATTTTGTGCTTCTGCCAAAATGTAATGTGATGTCTGGCTTTTCTTTCTTGATACGATGCATCGTGTCAAAGCCTCTAATCTTTCACCCAGACACTTGTTAGCTGCAGGGGTCTGAAACTTTTTATATGAAGTTGTGCCAAAATTGTATTATATTTATCTGTCTGTAGCTGCAGGAAATATTATACTTATCTTGTCAATCAATTATATTTAGCTTATGAACATTACTAATAGACGTACATGAGAATTAATTCACGTTTGTCTCAGGGTGTGATTTTTAATCGGGGAGAGAGTGAAACATTAGCTGGGTGCGGGGCAATTTTTTTTTGAAGCACATAAATGACAATTTCTGGTGACCTGAAAACAGAATATACTAAATACTAGCCTATACCCAGCTACTGTGCACTCACAATCTCAGTTCTATATGATGATTGTCAAAGCCACAGGGAGCCACTGTAGAGGGGCTCAAAAGTCACAGGTTCCAGACCCCTGGTCTAATGTGTTAAAATCTACAAACAGACTTAGAGATGATTGCTGTGTGTTGATTGAGATGAAACACCTATAACCAAGTCAAATGTTGACTTTGAAAGAAACTACTCTACACTTTTGTTTGATAGTTATAGATCCATTCATCAGTCTGACATCACATGATGTATTTCAGGGAATATACTAATATGGTCAACTATGAAAGGCTGGCAATAATGTTTATGTTCGAGTAACTATGATGGAATAAAATGGACACTTAGCTGCTGTAGATTGACAGCATGTTCCATCGTGTGAGCATGGCAAGAAAATAATGCTTTGGTTTCAGTTTGTTGACCATCAACAAATAAGGTGAGGGCATCAACCACAAACCACAGACCACGGAGCCTCTACGATATACTGTAAAGTCAAATCTGTCATTTGTTACCAAGGTAGCAATACATACTGTACATCTTTTTGTTTCTTTTATGTAACATCTTTCCTTCCACCTCTCTATCCATCTTCTTCCCCTGCATCTCTTCCTCTGCTCTTCTTATGAATAAGTCATATAATTGCAAGGAGCAGACTATGTTCTTTGCTTGGCAGCCAGTGTTTTTAAAAACTTTGTCTGTTAGAGTGCAGCGAGCAGCACATGCAATTGAATGAATGAGAGATAGAAAATGGATGCCGAGATGGATGTCTAAAACCAGCTCCTCCTCACTTTACCATCTGAGGAGTCTGTCTTACAGGTTACATTAGGTGCCTACAAATATGTTTACATCAGTTCGGTCAGTAAATAATAGATTATTGGCTTTGAAGCAGGAAAGGCTTTGAAAATCTTCAGCATGAGAATGTGTTTAGCCAGGTAAAGTAAATGTAAATTACATTTACAAGGTCTTGTTCTTTATGACATCATCTGTTGAAATGATATTCAATTATTTCTTCTTCTTCACGTTTGATCTTAAATGAATGACTCTGAATCTGTGTCCCACATTTTGTCCCACATTTTGTAATCTATGTACAACATAAATAATGGCCTATATATTCTGCGTGTTTTACATGTCAGATGATGTTCTGCAATCTGAATATAGCCTGGCTCCGCCCAACTACTGCTCTCGTCTTCTTCTTTTCGCTAAGATTATATTCTGGAAACCCTGTTCACATTAACGTTCGCACAGCCACCCTGCTGGTGATGTTGCACCTTGTCCAATCAGGGTGGCTTAGTGAGATGACGTTGAAGTCAAGTGCATTTCAAAATGGTGGTAGAGCTAGATGAGGCAATCAAAACAATTGTAGACACGCAAATTGGTTCAGCGCTGTCCAATATATTTTCCAGAAGGAGGAAACACTTCCCAAAAGAGTGTTTCCAGACCTTATTTATGAAGTGAATTTTACCAGCCAATCAGGCTAAACTAAATACGCCCTGTCACAAAAAGAGACCAAATAGGCTAGTGTTAGAAGTACTTCAGTCTGGTGCTATCTGGCCATGGTGAGATCAAGGATAAGCGCAAATAAGTGTGCAGGTTTATAGCAGAGTGGCAAATAACATGTAAACTCTATAATCTATTTTGTGACAACGTGGAAGGCAGTGCTGTTATCTTAAAAAAAGCATGCCGGAGTAGATAAGCTATAGATCTAGCGCTAATGTCAAAATGTCTAGAAGAAATATCCTGCACTTACATACAGTATATTTAAACCAAGATGCTCAAAGCATATAACCTAGCCACGTCAAAGAAACAAAACCTATCACTGTCTGAAGTATGTCTGCAACATTTAAGCATGACACTTGCATGCTATTCTTGATATTTTTCTTGAACCAACGTTTTGCTGACTAAGGCCCGATCACACCGAGACGCATCGCTATAGTCGTGGGCGCTTCAACAGCGCTTTGATAAACCCCCGATCACACAGATATGCTGCCTGCCTCAAAGACAACGGCTACCTGGGCCAGCTGTCACATTGACAAACAGCGGGACCCCACGCCTTGCGCAAAAAATATGAGAATATTTTTAATTTTATGCATGTCTAGAAACCGCTACAAAACCACGAAATGTGGCGCCATAAAAAAGCACATGCCAGTGACATAGGAAAACAACAGTTTTGCTAGTGACGCGTTTCTAGCGACACATCTCGTGTGATCGGGCCCATACTGTATATTTTCAGTGTGTTCATCAGCCCCAGCAAGGTTCCCTATGTTTACACACTCTTTTTGGTTTTCTGTCATAATCCCAACGACTCTTGAATTGTCTGAAGACAAATCTATAATATCCTTTATGCTTAATCAGCCCTGGCTCTCAATTCAACTGTCAATGTGAAAACACAGTGACAGGGGCACCGTGCCAAAATATAAATGAACAGCCCTAGATCGCCTTCTGAGCAGCGATGTATTTGTATGTGAAACACACCAACTCCAAATGAGTAAAAATGTATGCAACATTGTGTTATGGCACATGTTGTTTAGAAGGACAAAAGGGAAGATGGGTGTGAATAGACTTGTATGTGATAACAAATTAATTAATTTAATGTGACAATAATCTGAAATAATTACAAGTGGGTGATACGTTATTTTTGTATTTGGTCATCGTTGATTTAATGGGGCTACTTAAAGCAAAACAGACTTGACTGAATGAGGACAAGATCTTTCGAGGTTTGGGGGTGGGCGCTGTTAATTTGGCAACAATATGTATAGCGTGTTTGTCCACTAAAGATGTAAAGACTTTGGCAGAGAATCTCTCATCATGTTAACGTCCATGTAAGTGTCTTACGTTCAACAGAAAAAGATAACTTACACCTCCTGACTGTCATTAAAAGACAAGAGCTATAATAATGTGTTGGCATCTCAATATGAAAAACACGTGTTTAAGCTCCTGAAACTCCATTAAAGATAACACAAATTTATGACTGTCTTTTGACATTGTATGATCTATTGTGTCTGTTTACGTCATGCTAATGTGAGCAACCGTGACTGTACTGTATCAATGTGGGGTTGTTTAATGTCCTAGCAGTCAGATTGGTACATACTGTAATACAGGGTACAGTAGCTCCATATGTTATTTAATAGATTCAAGTTTGACCAGATGGGGGGGGGGGGGGG
>JAODUK010012256.1:0-11954 GCA_027564635.1 Typhlichthys eigenmanni | reverse complement strand
CTCTGATTCTGTCCGTCTCTGCGGGGTGGCGACTTGTGTGTCTGTTCCATGACGGACAGGCCCCAAGTGGTTTTCCCAGGGTGCCGTTGCTGCCTTCACATCAAGATGAAATGTTGATAGTGCAGCAATCGGGAAGTCGAACGCTGTTTGGTTGGGGCAGGCAGCTCTGCTCATTGATTTTTTGCTCAGGTTTTTAAGGGTTTAGATTTCTTAACGATTCTCCCGCGGTTCTTTTCCTGCTTGACCAGAAGGAGGGTGCCCTTGGGGCGTTATGCTATATCGGTCTATGGTTTTGGCCTACGTCTGCTGCATGGAGCCTGAGACACTCCCAGACACTGTAGCGGTATCTATGCGAGCTAGCTACTGCGCTGGTAAGCCACATAAATGCCCGGACAGGAAGCCACACGATCTGGTCATGGTTTCACATCAAACAATAAATGCGTTATCATGCCGCAGTCATAAATGCAGCAATACGTAGTAGTGTATATATTTGCAATTTTTTATGTGTGATCTTTACATTTCTACTCCACATTTAAGGAATTACTATAGGCCTACAGTGTATAACAGTATTATAGCTGATGAAAATTTTATTGATACATTTTCCTTGATTACCTTTCTTTGCGCATAAAAACACCCCTGCTATGTTAAAAGTTTTACAGTACAGCTGAAATGTGTGAGTAGCTTCCCTAAAAGGCAGCTGTTGTGCATTTGCAAGGACAATTTCAACATTCAGGGTGCGAGAGGGCTTAGTTGTCTGGGATGACTGAGTTGATTGACACAGCCGTAAGAGCTGTCATATAATTGTGTCTGACTTCCTCAGCCAACACAATGAAGACAGATGCCTGCGTGGGTGGATATGGGACATCACAGCATTAGTTGCTCCAGTCTGCGACCAGGGTGCATCGTTTGCGGTGCGTGGTGCTGTTCACACAATGGGAACGCACCCATTAACAGCCAATCGCGATGTCTCGATATCTGAGAGCAGCGCTCCCCGGTTGTGGGAGACCAATGTGTGTTATTGACACCCAAGGTAACGGCTTATACTGTTGTTCCCCTCTGAAGCATATCATCCTCATATAGCCGCCCTCCCCGCCAATTTTCTCTTAGTTAGCAACCTTTATTTTGAAGCAAAGAGAATATATTCTTTCTGCTTATCGGCACATGTGGTCTCTTCATGTCTGTATCTTAAACTAGGCACAGGGTCCTTTTGGCCATTGCCAATCTTCTGGAGGGGCGGGGGATTGTTTATTATCCCCGGTAGGTGGAAGAGCGCGGGGGGGAGACGTCAGGCAGACCCCAGGTGCGCTGTTGTGATGGGAGGAAATTGAGCAAACGGGAGAAAAGTGAGATGGAGGGCTGTCTCTCCCTGTAGGGCCTCGGCGCTCCACCATCCCTCACGATTAGGTTTCCCCGCCTTGCCTCTGCTTTCCCCCTGTCCTCCTCTCTCACCCGCTCTCCCACCCATACAACATAAACACAGCCCAAGCAACAGATCAAGTGTTTGGGGAAGGATGTCTCGGGAGACTGCTCCTTATAGATCCGCCCGGTATATACGCCATCAAAGTGCACTGCCCTAAGAGATCAACTTAATCAAAAGCTAGCACATTCTATTATGCCATGTAGTGCTTACTGTAAATATAATATATTGATGTGAATGGTGGTAGATGGCATGATAGGGGAGCAGCTGCTCTCTGGATCTCTCTCCGGCAAGCAAATAAATATGGGCGATGCTCTGTGAATGTCAATACGTGGCAGAGCAGCGAGTCACAGCATCACAAACCAGTGTGATACAGAAAAGGCTGCTGATCACTGTCCAGCATGTACTCTCCAGCCTGCCACAGCTGATGTGCAATGGAACCCACAAAACAGATATCGAAGCACTGGGGACAGTCAGGAGACCACCGGAACGGTGCTGTAGAGGCAGGCTGAAGATGTGGTTACTCGTGGGGGGGTTGATTACTGGATGGAGAGAGAGCATGTCTCTTTTTGCAAGAAGGTTGTGTTTGGGGGGGGGGTCAGATTCAAATGCACAGATTTGATAGATGTGCATGCGTGCATTCTTGTGTTATAATATATGTTATATATTTTAAATAGAACCTAACTCTGCACCTACTGTATTCAGGAGCAGGTTATATAAGATTATTTTAAGTGTCAGTGTGTTGCATCATCCAGGCGGCCAGACAGACTATTATTTTTTTTTTCATTGTCCCCAAAAAAAGCATCGGGAATCCATTTAATATTTCCCCGTTAGCAATCTGGTGTCTCCGCGTGTCTTGGCGAGAGAGTTGTTCCCGCTCGTGTTAGCTTCATCGAGTGGAAAAACAAAGAAACAGAGGGCTCAGAGCTGCGTGTTGACATACACAAACAGCTCTCCTGGAAAGCGTGCTGTCTAATCCCTGACACACACACCCCACACACGCACCCACCCCCGAGCTATGTGGTGGAGGCAGTGAGTAATTTGTGTGCTACATGCTTGATGGCTACCATTACTTCCCCATCAAAAAGTTTACCCTTTCACCCCAATACTGAATTGCCTCGTCGTATGTGTGCGTGTGCGTGAGTTCGTGGGTGACATTATTATGAGAAGCCAAACCAGCAAGGGATCTTCCGTCTGTGCTGACATGTGATGTTTGACGAGTAACGGTTGATGCGCTCATTATAGTTGTGGCGTGTGTGTGTGTGTGTGTGTGTGTGTGTGTGTGTGCTCTGTCCGTATGCCAGGCCACGTCAATAACTTCTCTGCTCGGTACCGTGGAAGCTACAGCATTCTCAGTCCCCAACGTACCGTATATTGCATCATCCATGGACCACAATCACTATTTCTTTACCTACAACCCTTTGCTATCCAATGGAAAATACTGTACATACAGGGGCACACCAACAATATATATATCCTCCAAAGTGTTTTTTTTTTTTTTTATAGTGGCTAGTCTTCCCTTCTTTTTTATTCCATCTGCTTCTCTGTACAACAGATACTGACGGGGTTTATTTGTCCCTGGAAGTTATTATGCCCATAATATACTGGATCTATCTTCATTAGTCATTGGCTCAGCCAGAGGAAAAAGCTTCTCCTGTCAGCGGTGGAGATATCTACAACCCTGCGCGGCAATGGATTCTCTGAACTGACCTTTGCTGTCAGTGGTGAGAGGGCTACTGAGGAGGAGCTGCAGGGTTATTGACAGCCTCTCGCAAGACCTTTGTGTGGATTGTGGTTTTGCTCGTTTTGTCCAAATGGTGTTGCCGATAACATTTGAACCTGTAGTCTTAATAAAGATGGGCTTTCCAGCAATATTAATGGAGGGCGTTCAGTATTTACTATATTGTAGGTGCAGAAATCCTTCATCGCGATTGAGCGTGACTGACCATGCGTGTATCGGCCGATACGCATGGTGTCCTAGCATTAACGACAGGGTGTTTTTACAGCTGTTGGTGCTGCACGATGTGTGCGACAACCCACCCGACCCGACAACCCAAACAGTTCACGCCTCATTACACAGTGTGTGTAATGAGGCGGATTGCGCAGGGGCTTATCTAAACAGCAAACAAATGTATGCTCTCAGGGTATAGCGCCAAACTGCATCCAATGAGCTCCATAATTTGTAGTGAGCCGAGCAATTAACACAGCTCTATAGTTATAGCCTTAACCCGTGCACCTATTACTGGGGATACAGGCATACAGCTGGCATAGCATATGACTCCAGAACATGGTTATTCCTCCTAAAGTGTGTGCTTATATCTGTGTGATTCTGTGAGGGGACACAAACAGAACTGAGAATACGTAAATACTGATATTTATGTTTATACGCGTAATGTGTTATTGAATCGAGAATAGAGAGAGGAAGGCAGGGGGTCAGAGAGGCAGGAGTAGAAGTGCATGCAATTGGCTTATTTTCATTTCATTCAGGCTCAAGTGGGAAATGCACGGCTTCAATCGACTGTGACACCGCTGCAACAAACACATAAATAAAACGGTAACTTCCTTCTTTTAGATTAGCACATATCAAGAGATTTAAACCTTCTCTTATCTCAATAGGAAAGTGAAAACAATCATATATTTCACCTGATAAGAGTGACTTCTTACAGTTAATAAATATAGTTCCAATTTTCCTGCAAACATAGGCAGGCGTTTTTCCCTCTTTCCTATAAGCTGTCATTGCCAGTGCAGACGTTTTCCTGGCTGAGCACATACGCGTAGGAGGGAATGCTAAAAAACAAATTCCCTGGGAGAACGTTTGTTCATGGATATTATTTACTGATATCATGATCCCTTAGCGTTTCCATGCTGAAACCCGTGGGAAGCAAGGGTAAGAAAAGAAAACTAATTATTCATCTTATGCCCTGCACCTTATATTTTTTATTTTGTATTTACTATAAGCTTTTATATATTTACTATTGCTATCAGTCCAATTATAAGGAATGGTGAGTGGCAAGGAGCAGAGGTGCGGTATCGGAATACAATTTTTAAATCATTAAGGGAGAGGGGTTATTCATATTTCATAGCCCTTAGACCACCAATACGGGGATTTTGCAAACGGGCACGCACGTGAGTGCATGCACGTGCACACACATGCACGGAATGCGTTCTTGCGTTAGTGGTATGAATTTGTAACCTTGCGAGATTACGATGGTCTCGCGTATACCTTGATGCTGACTGGACAAAAGTATTGTTCCTAGGCTGAAATGCAATGCAAAGCATATAGGCAAAGCGTGCAAAATGATGATTGTTTTACCAGGCTAAGATGTTCTCCAGAAAGATGGACGGTTCTGCTAGCCAAGCGGTACCATCCTGTGAGCTTCAGTTTGACTTTGCCTTGAGAGCCTGGAGAGCTTGGAAATTGTGGTGTTATGTGGCCAAGCGTCATACTGTTAGCTACGGCATGATTTATGTGTTAAGAAGACTTGAAGCATCTCAATATAAACAACGTTGGGCCCTATAGAAGTTAACATGTAATATAGCATCAGTTGTATTATAATTTATTAGAAGAGAGGAGGCTTTTCTCAATAAAATCTATGTTTTCACTCTTCTCCAGACTTGTCTACTGTGGATTTAACAACAGGGTTTGCTGGTTCACAGTTTCGTCCAATCACCTGCCAAGTATTGTTCTGAAAGCACCTGCCCTTATAAAACAGTTGTCAATGGACGGCTCCCCAGATGGATGTGTCTAACAGACAGATACCTGGCATGTCATGTTAATACATTTGTGCATAACAGCACATTGGACCTAATGTAAACACGCATACACTTAGTTAGCACACAAGCATGCGATCACACACACACATGCACACAGACACACATAACACACATACACACACACATACAACCCTCTGGAGTCATTTTAATTGCATCTAAATCCCGCCAGCTCCACCTAACACCTCCACCGTCCACACACGCACGCACACACACACCCTTGGAGCATAATTACTCTTCTATCCAAACATAGAGTGTTGTCTTCCTCTAACTAAAAGAGCTTCCTCCCTCTATCACTCCAGACCATAGACTAGCCTCTCCTAATCACCCGCTAAAAGCCTGGAGCAGATTCAAAGGGTCTAAGTGTGTGTGTGTTTTTGTGTGTGCATGAGTGGTGATTCATACAGTATATACGTGTTTGTGTCTACAGTGTATCCATATGCATGTGTGTGTCAGCATGCCCGCGCTCACACACACACGTACATATGTATTGTGCATTAGATCAAAGCCCTGCTAAACCCCCATGGGCCTGACACTCTCTGTTGGGGCTGCTGCTGCAATGCTAAAGCAGAGCCACACTAATTCCGCTGATATTGTATGCTGCTATTAAAAACAGTAGAGTGGGGGAGGTGATTTCTTTTTCCATTTTTTTTTTTTTTTTGCTCAACGGGAGCACAGAATTCTCTCATTGTTCTGCGAAGGTGGTTCTGGCTGTGTGTGTGTGTGTGTGTGTGTGTGTGTGCGTGAGTGAATGTTTATAGAGCTGTACTGTATGTGGTATTTCAGAGCTATACATTTTGTGTAATGTGATGCATTTGCCACAGACATCTGTCAGCTATTAGTGAGTCAAATGCTCTGTGAGAGTATTGTATGTGCTCCGGCTGATAGCTTCCACCCGCTGCCCGATCACTGACCAATCAAGGCCTATTTATCCTGATTGGTCTGGCAAACGTACAGTGTCTTGCCTGTCAATCACACGAGTGCCCGCCCGCACACACACAGCTATACAGTAACGTGTGTTAGTGCGCTTCGCAATAGCACACCGACGGGCTCCAACGGGAGGGAACAGATGGAGGAGGGAGTGGCTTTTTCTGCTGCTGATTTACAAATTCTTGCTGTCTGTTGTTGTATTTTAGCCTGCTCTCGTCACAACTCTCAAATCCTACTGTACCTACAGCAGCTGGCGATGGACGCATTGGCGGGGCTGGGCAAGGGAAGCTCTCATGCTCCTGTCTTGAAAGTGTCTCAAGGACGCTAGAGACTCAGGTCACCATGTTATAGAGCTACAGGAGTAGGCTATAGGCTTTATGTGCCATGATGTAAAACAACAACAACAAAAAAAAATGAATTGTCCATACTTGAATGCATGAATACATAAATAAGTACACATGCACAAAGCTAACAAAAAGACCAACACACACTTTAGCAGCTCCGTGGGGACTGCAATAGCAGAACAAGGGCCCCAGACATATTTAGATATCACAGGGAAAGCGTGAATGTGTTTTTCACATCTCCTTTGTGGGGACATCTTTTTCCCCTCCAAAGAATAACAGGTAGTGCTAAACAACAACAGGCAGAGTGTTTGTTCCTGACTCACTTCTCCTGATGCTGAGGACACACTTTTCTCTATCCTGGTGGGACCATCCTGAAATTGCATTTGCCGGGTTTCTTTTGTGCTAAAAAAAAAAAAGTCTGTAAAGGTGTTGTTAAAAGTTGTTTGTGATGTACTGTAGGTGGTGCCTATACAGTATAACTTCAGATTATTCATGTCAAATGACATTCCGAACAACAGCTACAGACGTTTTCAAACACAGATGTGAGCAGACGATTATGCCACCTCAGACAACAGACACATGTGGGAATTATTCCAAGCATGGTCACTAAGTGTACTAGCTATACCTGGATGCTGATTGGACAATAGTATTGTTCCTAGACTGAAATGCAAGGCAAAGCATGTATGCGAAGCTTGCAAATTATCATTTTTTTACCAGGAGCTAAGTATTCTCCAGAAAGATGGACGGTTCTGCTAGCCTCGTGAGATCAGGATGGCCTCACAAGCTTCAGTTTGACTTTGCCTTGAGAAGCAGTCTGGAGAGCTTGGAAAGCATTGTGTTTCAGGCCGGTAAACCCTAGTGTGTGGCCAATCAGTGTCGTAGTTAGCTACGGTCGTGGTTTAGGTGTGATGAAGGTGACTTGAAGACAACTTCGTCACCTCCTACAGAGGTTAACGTAGGCGATGATGCAATATAGCATCACTTTTATTAGCAAAAGGCTTTTCTCAATGTAAAATATGTTTCACTCTTCTTCTTCAGATTTCTACTGCAAGTGTGGACAACAACAGGCTCTGCTGGATCACAGGTTCATTCCAATCACCTGCCAAGTATTTTGTGAAAGCGCCTGCCCTCTTGAATCCGTTTCAATGGACGGCTCCCCAGATGGATGTGTCTAACAGACAGATATCTGGCGTGTCAAGTTCTGGGTCTGCTGCCTTAAGACGAAAAAAAAAAGAAGAAAAAAAAAAAAAGAAAAGACTTAATCCTTCAAGAAACTATACAAGCGTGTATTCCAGTATCATGCAGGGGGGAAACACATACAGGTAGAGCAACAGTTACTCACTAAAAATTAACATGTTTCAATCATCTTGTACATTTAATCTTTCTGTGCGAAAGTCAGTGTGTGACTGTGGAATAATTATGAAGTTGCAATAGCAGACCGTTGATCCCATGCGTGATAATTTCCTGAAAAGGAAAGAAGTTGTGAAGACTGCCATCTGGTTACAGAAGCAGCAGCAGGATTGGAGGGAGCCTGTGAAGCAGACATGCTCTAGAAGGGGGTCCGGGAGGGGAGTGATGTTCAGGACAGGTGTCATGTTTTCAGTGCCGTTCTAGGTGTAATACTTTTCTTTCTTCAGTTGAGATAAAGGGAGGTCATTGTCGGCGTGCGGGGCACTCAGCAGAGGGTATTCAGTGTTGTTCCTCTCCCTGTACTCTCACCTTTCTCTCTTCTCTCCCATGCCCACAAGAGTGGGCCGTCTATGTGCAGACGTGGGGGACGATGCCTCTCAATCACTCTCTCTCTCTCTCTCCTTTGCTCGCTCTCTTCTCTCGCTTAAGACTTACAGGCTTCAGCAAGGCAGTCTGATGAATAATGGAGTGTATTGTGACCTTTGCAGTGTGGGTTCAGACCTGCACCAGCCTCTTTGTAATCCATCACAAGCATTTGATCCAACCTACACCAGAGCACCAGAGACCCCTGAAAGGCACGCGCCATTTACAGGCACGATTTCGCCACTCTGATCCCAATGTCATAATAGCTACCTCAAAGTGATCCTACAAAGCTTCCGTATGCAGGCACAAAAGGGGGAAACCAAAGTTTACAAAAAAGCTTTCGCTTAAGCTGTCGCTGTGACGTCCAGGACTCGTAATGTAACTCTTGGAACAAAGTTTGTTTGTTTCCCGCGCCTGTGAATCTCTGGCACAGAGCTAATACAACAGCTTCACATCTCTAACAGAGGTGTTATGATGGTGTGATCTCGTGAAGACAGTTTAAAATCCTCACCTCATATCTATTATTTTGCCTCTACAAAAGGAATCTGCTGCTTCTGCTCGCAAGTGTCAAAACAACGTAAGTGTAATACATTTAGCAGGGAATTTTGTTTTGTTTAATTGCGTAGTCCTATAGATCGTTGTTTAGCCGCCAGGCCTTAAGTCAACGCGCAGCAAACGCCCACCTAAATTCTGTTCCTCTCCTGTGCCATCCCTCCACTCATGTTCAGGAAAAAAAATGTCTGACAGAGAAGACTCAACAGCGAGGGAAGGAGAGAAGGGAGCCCAGTCTGATTGTATCTATGCCAGGAGACATTGCTCACATTGAAACCAGATGCAAAGTCACAAAACACTGATGACACAAATCAGACCGCACCACGGCTCCCGTGGATGTGTGGGACATTAAGAAATCACGACGGGTTGATCTGCTTGTGTGTGTGTGTGTGCGTGCGTGTGTGTGTGAGGGAGAGGGAGAGAGTGAGGAAGAGGGAAGAGAGATGGTGAGATGAAAGAGAGAGAGAGAGAGCATGGTGAGCAATGGAGAGAATTCTTCAAGATGTCCTGAGAAGTGGAGCATGAACAGAGGTGAAGAGAGCAGATAAGTATAGAGGAGGGGAAAAGTACCGTAGAAGCAGACTAGAATGGCGAGGGCAGGGGTGCAGGAACAAGAGAGGACTGACACTTGTCCAGGAAGCAGTCAGAGGAGGTTAACACTTACAAAAAAAAAGATTTTCATTTCATTTTTGTTTTGAAGAATATTTTATTTAGAAATACATTTACGAAACATTCCTTTTAGTACTGTACACACACACACACACACACACACACACACACGTACAGTACTACTGTACACACATACATATATATCTTACTGTATCTTATTATATATCTTATTAAATATTTGCCTCTCCTTACTAATTAAGAGTCACATTTTGTATTTTCAATTAAAAATATAAAATTGGACTACAGTAAATTGTGAAAACAACTTTTGGAAATTGTGTTAAATTGACAGCTAGAAAGATAATGCCAAATTATAGGTTGAGAGACAAATTAAACTTGTGACAAGTGTATAGTTTCGCTGAGTTAGACGTAAACACACACACACACACACACACACCATCTCAATATGAGTACATGTCTGGATACATGGACAGGCATAATTGAGCTGTGACATGTTGATTTCACTGATCAGGGCTCATCCCTTCAATCAACTCTAGTCCATACACTTTGAACATGTTAGGAGCAACAAACACAAAAAGAAATGTAGGGCTGTCAGACACAATAAAACTTGAACTACGATTAATCGACCGCTGTAAACAATTAATTGCGATGAATAAATCATATAATTTTACCTGTCACCCCTGGACGCGTGACAGTATAGATATCCGTTGTGAGAATTCTTAGCCGTGTTTTAGGCTTATACTGTTCATATCGATACCGGAATTGTATTGTATCGACCAAAATTAAGAAATATATCATAAATGTTGGCCATATCGTCCAGCCCTAGTTGACATTATGAATGCTCGCTGTGTTGTCGGATTCAAATCACGGCACCTGATAAATAATTTAATGCTGCTTTCCAAATGTGTTAGATTGGTTAAGAAACCAAACTAGAAAAGATCCCAATTAACAGTATAATCTATCAATCTGGCCGGGCAATATAGGGGATTTGTGACAACATGTACAGTATGAAAAAAGATGGACATACCGTGTGTGTGTCCACATAACAGGACACACTGTGCCCATTGATGGGATCAAATGCCTAGCAAAAAGGAATTGAGGCACTCATAATCCCTCGCTGTCCCTGAGTAAATGAGTGACACTTTGGCAGCACTGTTGGTGCTATTGAGCACAGTGGGATGTTTTATTGTGCTCAAATGCCAGGAAATGGGGGGATGGGGAGGGGGGGGGGGGGGGGGTAGCAGAGCCATAGGACCACTTACTGTCCTGACCAGCACTTCCTCCAACCCACCTAATTAAGCTATTTGCTGGGGAGAGAGAGCATACATTGGTAATGTATATGTGACGATAACAGGAAATACAGGTGAGTTTTTGTACTAGCTGAGATACATTTAGTGTCAGCCTCTTCTGTCAATTTGCGCCAATTCACATAAGCAACTCTGAGTTGAACATCTGATACGTACGTAAGCTCCAGTAACTTTCCGGAAGTGAGGAAGTCTATTTTCATTGGCTGTTAGCATTGTCACTCACAGTGTTGGTAAGTTTCTCAACAAATTCTGCTGTATAAGTTTAACAACTGACTTTGTCATTGACTTACAAAGTAGCTCTCTTGTCAAGTAGGCAGATCTTGACGCAGTTAGCCAGCACTGTCCCAGACTTTAGTAAAGGCTGGCTCTGCAACATACTGTAATGTAGACAGCCATTGGAAATAACACTATTCAGAAAAACACTAGTGTCACACAATTTAGAAGTATTTAAAAGCCAACTTGGCAGTTTAGGTGTTAGACATCGTTACAAAGGTCTATGCAGCCATGCCAGATTATGTTGTGTTAAACAAGACAAGCCAAGTGGGAAACATATGTTCCCACTCCACTGCTGTTTAGTATGACCACTCCTCCAGTTAAGGTCCTGGGGAGACAATTTGTGCCGTCCATTATGGCTGATGAATTGGATTTAGACCAGACTCATGTGTATGAAGGCAGCTAAACACACAAGCTGACACCACCAACCGCACCCTACGACACACACACACACACGCACACACACACACACACATGCCTGTATTTGTACACACGTGGACACACACACACACACACGCAAGCCTACAGTTAACACAGACAAGACAGATAACACTCACATACAGTACAGTACATCGCACAGTCAACAAACACAACACAAATCTCACCAGCTTTGTGCAGTGGCAGCACAGTGTTAGCACATGTATGCCTGACACACATGCACACATGCACGCGCATACAGTACACACACACACATACACACCTAAATGCTAAAGCATGCTGGAGAAAACAGAAGTGCCAGCTGCTTTCATTGTAAACAGTAGATCACAAGGCAGCTCTTCAGGTCATCGCAGAAATATGGTTTCGCACCCTCAGACTGTGGTTCTCTAAACGTTACTGAAGCAAATGGAAAATAATGGGCCGTGTCTTGAACCATCCATCCATCCCATCCATCCATCTTCTCCCGCTTATCCGGAGTCGGGTCGCGGGGGCAGCAGCTTCAGTAAGGGACCCCAAACTTCC
>JAODUK010012247.1:0-22017 GCA_027564635.1 Typhlichthys eigenmanni | reverse complement strand
ATTAGTGGTATATTTTACTGTAAATCAGTTCAGCCTGAAGTTATTGTTGATGGTATAATATACTGTAAATCTGTTTATTCTGACATTGATATTAGTGGTATATTTTACTGTAAATCAGTTCAGCCTGAAGTTATTGTTGGTGGTATAATATACTGTAAATCTGTTTAGTCTGACATTGATATTAGTGGTATATTTTACTGTAAATCAGTTCAGCCTGAAGCTATTGTTAATGGTATATTATACTGTAAATCTGTTTAGTCTGGTGTTGATATTAGTGGTATATTTTACTGTAAATCAGTTCAGCCTGACGTTATTGTTGATGGTATAATATATTGTAAATCTGTTTAGTCTGACGTTGATATTAGTAGTATAATTTACCAAAATAGCCTGAAGACCAACAGTGGCCTGCACCCAAGTTACATCAAGTGTGATTTTCTGTTTGATTGAGTTGCAGAAATGTAATCACTTCTGACAGCTTTTGTTCCACATCTCTTGCTCAGATAAGGATTAATTCCATTATGCACCGGGTGCTATAATCCACAATCTTGCAGAACCCACTGGATTCATCGCAAGTTCACCAAGGCCACCACGTCCACTTTTTTGTGTTACACTTAATGAATTCCCCTTCAGAGCTTGGGGAAGTTTTGTGTGCAACACTGTATTAGTTCCCCCTCACAAGCAACAATGACATACAAGAGAACCCAAATAGCTTGCGGCCCCTCATGTGAAACTGATCCTCTCTCCCCCTTCGGCACTCATGCCTTCATAGCACCAATAGCGGTGGGAGTCAACGTAACGCATAACATGCATAAAAAAAACTGGACCCCAGAGAAGACAATGCCTAATACATTTTAAAAGGGATTTGTGGTTTCTTGAGCTGAATATATTTGGATTGAGCAAGCTTTAAATAACTTAACATGAAAATAGAAATACATACAGTATTCGGTATGTGTTTCTACTTTTTATTTTTATTTTATTTATCACAGAGTTTGTGTGTACAGAGGAAATTGTACACAAACACTGACTATGTTTTTTAAATTGACAAAGACAATAAGAAAGCGGACAGGAAAAAGGCAAACTCCTTAAAATCTCTTTAAACATTTCATGTCACAAAGACACATTATGTTTAAGAAACAAACAAACAATCTATGAGTATTTGGTGGTGAGTTTTTTGGGGGAAGGAATTCGGGGTGTGCAATTTGGATATTTACAGTTTCAACAAGCTGGCTGAAAAACACAAGACCAGCCTTTTTGTAGCCAAGCCCCCTCCACCCCTGTTCCTGGAGGAGGGCTGGGTGGAATGCCTTTCGCCTCTAGACTTTAGCAGCATGTATGTTCCACAGCATTTCACAGGGATTTAGGCCCTGGGAATGCCGAAGTGGTCAGGAAAATCCTTAATCACTTTGGAATTACCTATCAGTTATGACTAGGGATTACGGATCTTTTCGGCAGAAGCGACTGTGTGGTACGTCTGACATTTAACAGATGTAATCTTGCTAGTCTCTTGGATCAGATCATTTTAGAAGACTCCAGGGGACAGCTGAACATTAAGTTAACCAAGGTTAAGAAAAACCTTACGCCTACTACATTGGGTCTATTAAAATGATAACCCCCTACCCGCCACCATACACACGCACACAACATTTTTGACTATTTCTTCAAACGAGTAACACTCATTTACCAAGCATCACTAACTTCTTCTCCTCTGTCTCCTCTCTCCTCACCCAGTCATTCAACCAGACTCTCTTTGTCTCCTTCTCCCAAGCCCTCGCAATGCCCTTCTTTCTCTTTCCAGCCATATTTCTTTCTTTCCTATTCTCTCTCTCTCTCTCTCTCTCTCTCTCTCTCTCTCTTTCTCCCTATCTCTCCCTCTCTCTCCCTCTCTCTCTTTGTTGCTCCAGAGAGCGGCAGTCTTTGCCGGCAATTTCCACGCTCCATCTGTGGAATCCGTCATGGCTCCCTCGGCCCGTCACAGCAGTGGGCTGTCACCTGCCCCAGAGGGGACCCGGGGGGTGGGGGTGCGGGGGGGGGCAACAAAGAGGCTCTGCAGAGAGCTTGGGATGTGGGTGGGTGTGGGGTGCAGGGGATATAGGGGCACAGCTCGGGGGGCTGGGGGGGGGGGGGGGGGGGGCCCCCCCCCCCCCCCCCCACACACACACACACACACACACACACACACACACACACACAATAAGGCCCTTCCTCCAGAGGCACCGACTAATACCTGAGGGGGTCAGGCTTGTATGGACATCTGTATTGTGTTGTTACTGACCCTGGTGTTGTTTGTCTACTGATGGGGGGATACACGGGAGAAACACAGGTTGGCCATTCAGTGATAAAGGTGTGATCAGAGAGGTCAGCCTCACTGCTCATTTCTCTGTTCCCTGGAGCTACACAAACACCACACACACACACACACACACACAGACGTACACACAGTCTACATGGGCTCGTTTGGTTCTTCTCACTCGTTAGCCCTGGGGCATCTCAACTTTAACGTAACAATCCAAACTTTGTTTACATGGCTGAGTGAGACCATGCACATATCACATTGAAAAGCTTGAAAATAATTCCATTAGAATGAAAAACAGATCGTATTCAGCGTGCCTCTTACCTTTTGCAAGTTAGCACACTTAAACAAAGAGAGCGAGAGAAGGATAGACCGGGAGAAGCACAAGGGGAACCATTACCTTTCCACGGGTCCTTTACAGCTCTGTAAACCTGTGGTTTGTGAGTGCCCGCTTTGCCATGCTCTTCCATGCTAACGCTAACATCTGATCACATCGTTTTGGCACCGCTAAACAGCCACAGCCAATTAAATTATCCACTCTAACCCCATATCTTTCATTGCCTGAATACACAAGTTATATCTTAAAAATGCTATTTGTAGATGGGCCATAAACACTTACATTCTCTGTCTAGCTTTATAGGGATAAATATGTATACATGGTATTGGCCCCTGTCCACCTACAGAAATAGGAGAAACTACTGGAGCCTTAAAAGGGTCAAATTATCTGACTGGGGAAAGCCTGTAAAAGCAAGCCAGGCAAGGCCGTCTAGAAGCTCTGGAGCATTTGCTTCCATAAGCCGCAAAATGAAAGAGAGAGAGGGGGAGAGTGGGAAATAGAACAAGAACCTAAGGAGAAAAGAAAACTGTTTAATTTAACCAAACTGAAGCCCTGAGAGGCACACAGTGCCCGAGACGCTGAGCCAAAACTTCTTTGCAGGAGCCAAGAAAACCCAAAATGGCTCCAGCCGTGCAACGCCATCCCGAGCAGGAGAAAAGCGAGCAGGAGGTGGAAAGGTTGAAGAATAGAGGATTTAGTTTTATAAAAAACAGTTGGAAAGACTTCATTGGTGATTTTTGGAGTGCCACATTGTACAAGAACAATAAGGCTTAAATATGTCCAATGAGACATAAGACGTGTGTGTGTGTGTGTGTGTGTGTGTGCGCGCGTGTGTGTGCGTGTGTGTGTGTGTGTGAGAGAGAGAGAGAGAGAGAGAGAGAGAGAGAGAGGATGTTTCAACCTTTGGGGTTTAGGGGTTTGACTGACCATATGTGTGCTATTTACACCCTCCTCTGGACATCCCAGTAACTCTTGAAGGGCTTTGGTTAAAAGTGGGGGTAAATTGTGCCAGTGACATGTTGCCCCCCACCCCCCCTCACCCCCACGCCCCTCCGCCCCTCCACCCCTCAGAAAAAAAAATATATACAAAACAAATGGTAGAGGAGACAAGTGCAGCATTTATTTGGGCGGGCCAGCCATGCTGCTGCTATTCACGGGTTGGCAGACTAAGTGAGTGGCCCACTGCATTAAGCAGTACATAGAAGTCAAGGCAGGCAGATGCTGGGTTGGATAATGGCTTAACTGACAGCTTATGTACCCATCTGCGCCTCTTTCTCTGGTGGGTTAAGAAAAAGCTGGTTGCTGTTTGCATGGCTGAGTGTGTGTGTGTGTGTGTGTGTGTGTGTGTGTGTGTGTGTGTGTGTGTGAGTGGTGATGGTAGGGGGGTGGCGGGGGGGCAAGTCACTTGACTTGCTAAGGAGGAGCCACGACCTTCACAGCTGCCTTGTAATTGAGAGCGTGTCGGCCCTCAGAGCTATGTGTCTGCCTGCCTTCCTGATGTGTGTGCTGCTTCCTGCACATACAAAAAGCTACTTGTAGACAGATGCAAGTAAACAATGTCACGCTGTATTTGCTCTGCTACAAATAAACAAACAAACAAAAAAATGCAGCGTCATAAATGATTAAAGTGAAGCAGATAAACACTTATCACAGTTAAGACAACGCATCGTGGGGCAGAATGGGTCTTTTGGGAGACCTGCCAGGAAATGGCTACCTGTCATTTGTAGCTAAATGTGAGTCTAACCCTACTTCCTGTATTGGGCTGTGGAGCGACCCTACACTGCTCTCTGACCCTGGAGAGCATGGCTGCGATGAGAGATGGACAGCTACTGCCGGGGACAGAGGGGCCCTCACAACATAAGCAGAATAACTCCACGCCAGCAATACAGTAAAACATATAAGCCCATTATTCACTATGTGCAGTGCAGGCCTATACTGATTGATATTCATTCTTCCTGTAATGCATTTTAAACATGGATAATCTGCAATACTGCTACTGCTTTTTTATGAAGTCCTTCAATAGCTCTATATACAGTACGGTAGCTAAATATAGATGTGTTGCATAAAGCTTTGTTTTTGGATACTTATCTTGATATTACCTCACATTGAAAGGCTAATATATGGCAAGCTTAGTGTGAGGCCTTAATGTTGAGCTATGTAAGATACAGAGAGAATCTGGATATTTCTAATGTTTTCTGAAAAGCATGTTTCTTGCAGCTTATGCAATAAGTCTGTTACTGTAATTTACAAACCCTCCAGTGAAAATACTCTCTCCTTTACTGTACTTTACTATAACACAGTATTCTATCCCACTCTTTGCTTACAATCGCATAGACATCTACTGTACTCTGTGACTAATGGATGTACTTAACACATTCTGTTGCAAGAAGGAGGCGTATAGCTTAATTCATTACCAAAGCTCTACCTAAAAGTTAGGCTTTGCTAGGCTCCTGATTGACAGCTGTGTTGCTGGTCAGAATTATAGCAACCACAGTCACTGGCTTCTGGCTGGCCTTTGTAAACTTTGACACCAAACCCTAACCCTTGCAAATACACATTTGCACATACACACATCACACACACACACACACACACACACACACACACACACATTAGGTAACAAAAACATAAAAACAGACTCTGTCTCACACATTAACGCTGATACGCAATGAAACAAACATTCTCCCATTTTCCGCTATACTCAGAAACATACACACTCAAAACAACCTCTGCTGCCCTCCGTCCCTCCTGTGGCTGTGTCTATAGTTCACACACGCAGCAGATAAAGAGGGGCCTTATTTTAGGGCCAGCCATTCTAACTTGACCTCCACTGGGACCTTTTTACTCTTTCATTCCCTTTAAACCGTCTTTGGGGCTCAATGTGGCTAGTCCATCACTTAGCTGAAGGCTGGGGCGCTCAAGAGGGTTCGGGCGGGGAAATACCCCAAAATACCTCCCGACACACACACACACGCACACACACACACACACACACACACACCAACAGACCCTCGCCTTCCAAATATCACCCTTGACTTCAAAGTTGGTGTGCATTCATTAATTGCCCTTTGAATTGATATCAGAGGGTCACAATAAGAAGTGTGAAAGGGAAAGGGGCTTTAACGAAGCATAGAGCGACCATTCATTTGCAGATAACTACGTTTTCATGCTTGGATAGTTGTCATGCATGCACTTGCTGGTGGGGGGGGGGGGGGGGGGGGGGGGGGGGGGGATAGAGACGGGTGGGAGGGCTATGGACATGGAAGAGGGAAAGATGCAGGGCAGAAGAGAGTGCCTGAGGGTACGACGGGAGCGTGATCTGATCTGGTGCTTGCCACTTGTACCCCCTAACATCCCCCCCCCCACCACCCCCCACCCCTTTTGCCCTGATGCCCAGGGACACGTATGAGTGACACATTCTTGCTCCAAACATGCACACAGACAGACAGTGTCTGGCGAAGGCCTCTTCCCCAGACACTCGGCTTAAGCTTCTACAGCTATTATAAGATCTTATGAAAAGCATCTGATGCTCACTGCTTCTCATTGTGCCCCCTTGGCACTGGAGAGATGGGAACAACCACTGACAACTTATTGCAGTGATCTGTGGCATGTGAAATGTGACACGCGGTGCACACAACCAGCGATATTATTCAGCATTTGATTCAGCATGGATTCTTTGCAATTGCTATTTCACTGATGGCATTGAGTGAAGGAAGTCTCTCATTACATTTGAAAGATAACATTGTGTTGGTGAAAAACTATTTTAACGTTTATTCACATTTCAGTACCTGTAAAGTATTGATTTAAGTCTCATGCTGCATGGATACATTGTGTGTTTTATCAGGTTTATAAGGTCTTCACCTCACGCATCCCAGCATAATAGATAGTAACAATAAAGTAAGTCAAGAAAATATCAAACAAATCACAAACACGATTATCGCACGCACGCATGCACACACACACAAACAGACACCTCATACGCTGTCATCCATTACATCGCCACGTACGCCCTTTTCCACTCCACCTTCCTTTCCTCTCCTCCAACGCTACTCTCATCTCCTCTTGGCACAGGCTCAGGGCCTTGCCAGACACCACGCCACCCCTTTGCCTAAGTGGCACTCTGATTATTGACACAAACAAAATTCTGTGTGTTTCTGTGACAGGGCCAACAAAATCTTAATGGCTCTTTCATCATTGTCTGCCCACGGTTCCCTTTTGTTCCCTGGTCATCGGCCTGGGCCCTTGGTACAATGAGCGCAGGAGAATGGAGGCAGATTGGAGGAATGCGCCTCAATAAACCTAATTATGACATGATGACTGCGCTCACCATGGTAGTTTTTCAAAGATCCCGGGTTTATTCAATTAGCCCTATCCAGGATCCCCTTTCACCAAATAAAGTTATCCCTTTCACTGTTTGCATTGCAGAGTGGAATGTGTGTGTGTGTGGGGGGGGGGGGGTGTGGGGGGGACGCTGGGCGAGAGAGAGCTAAATGGAAATGTCTTGCCCCTCAACAAGGCTCCTCTGTATCATTTGGCTAATTCACCTAACTAACACTGTAAAAACATGAAGGGACTGGGGAGACTGGGTGGGGACGCCAGAACCATTAACTTTGTCACAGGTTGCCATGATGTTTTGAGGCCTCAGTCAAACTTACCAAACTCCCATACTCATGACAGAAGAAGAAGCTAAATGAAACGCATTTTTCGTAAGATCACAAAGTGAATGTAAAAGTATGTTCTAATTTAGAAATGGTAGCTTGAAACTGATCAAAAGCTGAAATATTGCATACAGTAATTTTTATTTCAAAGGATTTGGCTATTAAAATGTTTTATGTGGCAGTTGTATATTGTGAATTTCACATTTAAAAGCAAAAATAAAAATATGCAGCAAATGAGATGAATTATAAACAAATAAGATAACAATAAATAGCAAAGATCCAAGGGCTAAATCAATAGAATCAGCAAATTAGTTTGTGATTATATCAAATGTTTACAAATGGTAATTTATTATGCAGGCTAAATCAATGCGGCAAATACATTATTTTGAGGAGTTGTATGATGTCTGTCATTTCTGAAGTAATCCATTACTCTATCAATCCATCAATAGACTAACGTAAAGTGTAAGGATGGGTATTATAACATTTTGACACAGTGTTGATGTATAGGCATAGGTATGTCCACGTGCTAATACAGAGCTTAATTATAAACGTATTCGCAACATAGTAGGCTTTCAGACCGTCTTGGGGACTGCGCTCCAGAGGAACGCAGACAAACGAGTGTGCGCCGCGGGCAAAGAGAGAGAATACGAGCATAGGAAACAGAGGGAGTGGGGCGGTCTCTCTCCCCAGATGAAAGGGAGATTAAATAAAAGAGTCGATTTAATCTGCTTGAAGAGATTTGGCCAGTGAGAGGGGGTGAGTTTTGGAGCTGTGCGCATGACGAGTGGCGAGGTCCCATTGTGAAGCGCAGCTCGAGGCCAGCCCGCCGTTCTCGGGGGAGAACATTAGTCCCTATTCACCAAAGCACTCTTTAATACACTCCGTTCGCCATTAAATGTGACATAGCACAATATCCACATCATTTAGAAGACATTATTAATGTTCAAGAGGGCAAGACGGGTCTCACCAAAGATTCGATAATAGATGCAGCAAGCTTTTAGACAGGTCAGTATTTTTAGTCTATAAAGCGATGCCAACGGTATAATTGTGTGACTGACCTTTATTGTTAAATACTTAAAATGAACACGTTTACTAATGTTAGCGATGGCATCATCTTTCTGCTAACACGTGATCCATTCCGTTAGTACAGCCGTGTTTCTTTTTATTTATGCTGTTTCGATGTTACAAATGCAAAAAAAAAAACTAGAATTATTTAGAAATTAGAAAAGTAATGGCAGTGTCATTATACCATAAGAAACGCATTTATTATTAAAATACATATGTTTTACAATATGCCTAACGAATATATTTTCAGGCTTATTTAGACCAGCAGGCAGCTATAACAAGAATAGACCTTATAGTCATAGGCGTGCTTGCTCTTGGGCGTGCATCCGTACGTGAGTCGATTTCAGAGGCTTTATTTGTCATACTGAATAGAAGTCGGCTTCTTTCGCCGCCCCAAAAGAAACATTTTGTAGGTGAAACGGCCATTTTCCCTCGGTGACGCTCTCTAACCAAGCCGGCTATTGGCGCTCCCTGAATAATTCATTCTTCATTGCCACCCCATAACGTGTTTTCTGGGGCTTTTGTGGAAGAGCTCTCCTTTCTCCTTTCTTTCTGAATTATAAACAGGTTGCATTTTTTATGGCGTCCAAGCTGCTGCTGAAGCCCTCTTTTGTCTGCGCGTAACCGAAGCGTGAGCCTCAATAGACTCTCCCGCCTTTGTCTCCCAAGTTCATCCTCAAGTGTCCGATTATGTGCGCGAAACCCGTCTTTGTGGGAGATGGGACTCTTGTACAAATGTTTGATCAGCTCATTTGGGGACATTTAGTCTCGTCAAACTTCCCGTCTCTTTCTCGTATTCGTTACTGTCCCTATATGAGCAGAGCAAGTGTTAATATTGAAATGCAAATTAACACAAATTAAAAAAATACCCGATAGACATCAGATACATCAACAGTTTTAATAAGTGGACTTATTTAATGCAACTTTCTGCCAGGCGACCATGCTGATCTTAATTGTTTTTTTAATGTCTTATATGCACAGACTGAAGACGTCACAGCCTATTGCGCCTTTTTATTTTGGCCTCGAACTAAATTGTGAGAAAGGAAAATGGCCTTGGGGAAAAAACTTAAGATCGTCAAAGTCGCCAAAGCTTTTAGGTGATGAACATTTATTATAGCCTACATAAGGTGTACCACTACTGTATATTTGGTAAAAAAATATACACTTGTTTCTACTGACAAGCACAGTCTGCGCGCAATATAGCCTACTTCCGCGCACACACACACACACACACACACACACGCACACGCACACGCACACACACACAAACACAACAAGCACAAACGCGCGCGCCTTCTCCGTCCAGCGTAAAGCCGTCACCTGCTGTTTGATTTACGGTAATGTCTCATGGGAAAAGCATTAGCTAAAGAGATATGGACCATAAAGAATTCCTAACAAACGAGTGCACTTTATGACCGCGCCGACAAAGGGAGACAGCCCCCACCCCGCCCTTTTCCCCCACCAAAACAACTTTACAGCCGCTTAAACTTCATGCCTCCAGTAGAGGTTAGTGACATTCACAAGAAGACTGCAGAGAATTTTCGAAAATGTTCCCTTTGGAACAAGGCCTTATTCAGAATGTGTGACTGTAACTGTAACAATAGTCTGAGTGTAGAGCTGTGTGGGGAGTGTTAACCTGCACTCACTGGCAAACTAATCCAATAGAAGACACACAGCTAGCAGGTTGAGCGAAAGCTCAAAAGACTTTCGTTGACGAAAGCCTTGTGTCAAATGTTTGAAGAGTTCACTCACATCGGTCCCCTAAGATGCCCTCTATGCTGTGTTTGGCTCGCCGGTCGCTGTCCTCTAACTCCTTCTTCTCTATTTCATCCTCATCGTCATCGTCATCTCCTTTCCCTCCAAACTTACTCCTCATGATGCGACTGATAGAGCTCACTGAATGAAAATGAGAAGAGCACGAAATTTTTATAAAAATATTGTTAGCTTAATCTTGAATTTAAAAAAAGTTATTTTTACATGCATATGGAAAAACTGACATAGCCTATTCATATGACAATTAGGTCAATATGTTGCTTCACTATGTCACTTTATAGGAGCATTCTATTACAAATATAATGATTGCGTTCTTCAGTCCAAACACATAATAAAAACGCAGAGACTTATAGACTTGTTGACGATCGTTTCTGCAGGGTAAAGAGTTTAGGACATAGTGAAGTGATGAAAAAATTATGGCAATTACGCGCATGCCTGCTTGAAGACAGACCGGGCAAGCACTGAAGAAATTTTCATTTTTGCCTTTTTTACCTGAAGGAACGGTGTTCCGGTCACATATGCCATCCTTCAGTAATTTATCCCGAATCTCCCAGCTAAACATACCCGGGTTCTGCCGCTTGTACTCCTCTATTCTCTTCTCTAAGTCCGGCGTTGCACCCTGCTGTAAAAATATAAAATAAAATAATAATTAAGAATAGAATCAATAATTTTCTATCGTTTATGTTCTAAAAGCATAAATTAAATAAACATATATTCCGCTATAGGGCTTGGAAAAACGGAATACGCATTTGCGCAAAAATGGAATAGCCTGTAGCATACTTTGTGAACATCATATAGCCTACGTAGTAGATCAGTGGTCTAACATACCTTGGGTTTGCTTCCACCGATTGCCCCGGGCCGAATAGAACCCGTTTCCTGATACCGGCAGAGGATTTTTGACACGCACCCGTGAGAGACCCGTAGCTGTCTGGAGATGACGCATGGCCTTATTCCATGGTGAGCCATCTCAACGATTTTGTGTCGAATGTGGTTGGGTAATGGCCTGCCATTTATGAAAACTCCCCCGAGTTGGTTTACTCGGCCTTGGCCCAACGGGGTAGACACTACGAAATAAGAAGTGAAGGCCAACATGCATGTACATGAAACATAACTACGCATAGCCAACCACGAAATACATCAGATAATAATTGACATAACATACAGTGAAAAATAGGCCCATCGATGTCTAAAAAAGTTGCTCATGGCAGATATAGGCTTTATTACTGTATTACTGTAGCACTGTAGTATATATATATATATCGAATTAAGCAAACATGCTTTAAACTTTGTATACAAATAATGTAATTATCTTGCCAGCTGTAACCCAAACTAAATTAAACATTTTAATTCAGAAAACATCAAACAATAGTGTCAAATAAAATATTTTGAATACATAAGTGCACCTCATCCATAATCCAATTCGAGTAGAGCGGTTTGATTACATGTAAAAATACCATGCCACGTATTCCTTTATATTGTGCAGTTAGTTTCATATATTTTTCTGTGTGAAAATATGCACAGTAATACGTCTATATGTGCGTTAGGGTCGTGCGTCTTTACGCTTTTAACATTCGAAACTGCATTCAAGGCAAGCTATCCTATAAAATACTGATAATTTACCTTCTAACGGAAAGCCGCCTCGAGGGTAGTTCTGGGCGAGCGTGGGTCGCATCATCCTGTAGTGACCCCGCCAACTTCGTGATGCCTCCACGACCCGACGCTATATGGATGCCTCCGTTCCGGAGGTTGTTCGACAAGCGGTGCTGTATAAATCTCTAAAATAAACGCCTATACAGTCCTTGAGAAGTTACTTCAACCACACCAGGACGTCCTGGAACGAACGCGGGCTCGGCCTCAATGCGCCAAAGTTCACAAAAATAGAAACACAAAATGTAAAATGTAAACATGTGGGGAGAAGTCCTTGTGTCTCAAATCCGAAACCTTTTGAGGACGTGGTTGCCACAGCGATTTAGGCAGATCTGAGCCACAGCCTGTCGCTGTTATTGTTGTTTCTTGACATTACGTTCAAAGTGAGGGAAGATGGTCAAAAGTAGACGATCACTTATTATTTGCGATGCGCTTCTCTCGCCTCGTCAAAGCTCTGAGCGGTGATTGGCTGGTGTACGGTCAGTAACGACGAGAAATGATTGGTCGGTTGTGAAAACTTTCCTCCAAATGGAAAGTGTCACATTTTTGCTTAGGACAGGGCTTGATCTAGATAAGCGACTTTTCTTAGCTTATCTTAAGAACACCTTTGTAATTTAATCAAAAAACACAAAATAACTAACTTAAAATTGACATATGTCATTTCATATTACTTGAATGTATGTTCACCACATGATCTCACAGGTCCCATTTAGGTCCCGTAGCCAAAGCAGGTCCGACTTCATCTGAAGGTATTTATTGAAGCTTATTTTAGGCTGAGCCACAGCAAGCTGAGCGCAGTAGGATAGGGGACTGCAGCCACACTGTGTGCCACAGCAGGGTACGACGCCAGGGCGGCCGTAAAGTGTGTCTAGTGCAATTCGCAAGAGTCCAATTACATTTTTTTTCTCACTAAAACACAATTTCTTTTTTTTTTTTACTTGTTGCGACTAAATAAAAAATGGCGTTTCTTTTATCGCTTTCCAATGCCCATTACGCACAGTGTCCTGGGTCTTAGCATCCTTCCGTTTGTAATGGCAAGGCTATGATGCTGCCCTTTTGAAATCATCATGAACCTAAATTCCCTGGAGCAGATGCCCATCTTCACACTTATAAAGTGTTCTATACGTAATAGTATATCAGGCTCGTTGATGTGGAAATTATAGGCTGGTTATGTTAAATGTGTTGACCCTTTAGGCAAAATAAAAAGTTCCAATTTTTTTTTGACCTCCTTTCATTGAAATTTCCCCTCAATGAAACGCGCTATTTTAATCAGATGCGTCAAACGATTTTGGATTAACCACTTTCGCACTGCGTATGTTTTTAGGTATACTGTTCACAATAGATCACATCTAAGGCATGTCACATCACTTATAGCGCATAGGGCACTAAGGCCTATATCATATTTAAACATGGTAATGTAATATTTGGCCAAATTATATGTTTACAAAGACTAGTAGACTACTGTAAAATGTTAAGACCGCATCATCAACAGACGCAAAGTTATAAACGTTTTTGTTTGTTGTGGGAGAAACAGAATCGAACGACTTTTTTCACACACTGCCTTCACTCACCTGCAGAGCATGGAACATGGAACACAGCGGGGGAGTTACCTTGGGCACTGCCATCCATTTACACAGAGACTGTCCTTCCTTCTTATGGGATTCAATTAACATTTGACTCGTTTCAAAAGACCCATGGAAATGCCTTGATGTTAAACCACGCATCAACAATAACTGAGCGCTGATTTTAACTGTGACTTTTAAATTCTAAATACACGGGTCCTTGTTTATTGAGAGACGCCGGACAGAAAATGTGGAGATACAATAAAATATGTATTTGTTTTTGCCTTGCTTTGTTTATTGTGTAGCAAAGTCCTATATATAGCCTGTAGGAAAATTATATATGTTATTAGCCCCATTTGGCAAGCAAGAATGAAAGCTGACTTTATTGGTTTCACATATAAAATGTTTTGTGTCCAGAATAAAATAATTTTGTATAGGCTATCAGTTACAAATGTTCATAACAGTTTTTTGCACACATAACAAATAGGTTATATGCCTAAATTACTGGTGACTTCGGCCAAAGGGGAAAAACATCACTCTTCAGACGTGACGATTTAGAGGGTCAATGAGCTTATTGAAACTGGATATTATAGCCAAGAAAACAGGGAGACGAATGAAAAACAGAGAGAAGCATGATGCATACCTCGGCCTTCTCAAAAACGATACTGAATCTCCATATCGAATCCATTACCGGAGGATGAAATTCAGAGTCTGAAATCTCGCATGATGAGAAATAAATTAGTTGCATCACTCCACTCTGCATGGAGAGGTATATCGACAAACAAATATGTTGACATTGCAGGTCTAAAAAGTTTTCAGATTGAGCTAAAAGTCTAACACAAAATGTTGAAATCCAATTAAAGACGTTTGAGATAGGCTAGACACTAACAACATAGGCCTATGGGATTTATACGATAATATTCGGTGATTCTGGCCTTATGTGCTTTCAATGAAGTAACATTACATTCAAGCCAAATTAATGAAGACAATGTTGTCATGATGACATGGGCTTAGGTTATTACATTTTGCAGTCTATTAAAATTCTAAATGAATAGCTCTACAATAAATTAGGATATTAACTAACGAATTAATTAATTAATTAGGCATACACGTTTTTAAGTGTCAAAATGTGTAATTTAACTTAAAGAAAAAAAGTGAATCAGAAAAATGTAAATAGCCTTTTAAGCCTGTGCGTTAATTCTAAAATAAGTATCTGTATAATACGCGCATTAAATAAAATGTGAATATTTTCCCGTTTTCGGGCTTATGTGCTTTGTTGTCATTGTACAAGCATGAAATCAATGTATTGAAGCACTTCAAAATTTGGGAAAACACGTATTGTTTTATTTATCCAATGTGTTGTTGTTTATCCATGATCCCATTTAACGAAACGAGACATAGCCTAATTGGGGCATGGTCAATAAAAATGTGAAACCTATAAATCCTGCTATAAAACTAGGATAGGCAACAATCTTAAAACTACAAACTGAATAATATAATTGTACAAAAAGCTTATTTTATGTTAAAGAAAAGCCATAGGAAAGCATCTGACACGTTTACACCACTGTTACGATAAACGTTTTTGAATACAATTAACTCGTAGTCATGGTGGCCATGTGTGTGCAATACCAGTTGTCCTCCAGTAGAGGGCACATGGTACAAAGTGAGCTGTTTCATTGCAAAATCTGAAAAAATACATTGTTGATTAATCGTGTTAACGCATGACAAATATGGATGCCTACGTTTTTAAAGCAGCAGTTTATAAAGTTTCAGTTGCTATAAAACAACGATTGTCTCATGTGTCTAATGTGCTTTAGTGCAATTTCAGGCAAATGCAATTTGTTTATGCATTATTTATTACTGAAACATGTTTATATGTAAAACAGCACATTAAGAACATTTCTCTGTGCAAATACATTTTGTACCATAACAACAGCCACATGTTCTTATAAAAAACTAAAACATTTGATAGGTTCTTTCAAATAAATACAGTGAGCTTACATTATAGATACCACATGTGTCAAATAAGACTGTAAAAGTGCATCATCTTGTAATGTATAGGAAATGTTTTAATGGATTCGAAGCAATCATGGACATAATTTGGAGGGTTATACATTTGCGTTTACTTAAATTATTTGCCATATTCACAGGGATACAATTACTATCGTGCAATGGCAGTAAAAGTGCTTAACAAAATTGTTTAGTGTTTTCTCCAAGTCCTCTCCAAAGCAGTGCAATTGCACCAGGAACATTATAAATAGTTTACTACAATAATTGGGAAACTGATATAATCCACTGAGTGTACAGTGGACAGTAAAGTTTTTCTACAAATCTCTTCATCCTATCATATGTTTTGTCTGCCATTTTTTATGCATGTCCAAGTCAGTCTATATTAATATGCTTCTGACTCACCTTAAGCTAGTTCCCAGATTGACTGAATGTTCAAGTTCCAATACATGTTCTAATACATGGCTTATAGTGCTTTGGAGCTTACTGTTCCTCAAATGTTTGGGGTCAACGATCACTGAAGCATCAGAAGCAAGTATACCTATTTCTTCCTTTATGGTGTACATTTCACATGATAGTAAACTAAATAAATACATTTAATAGTTTAATTACCTCAAAGAACTGAGAAGAAGTGTAATAGTCAAATCCTCCTTTGAATCCATACTGTATTTGGTCCAACACCTGTTGAGCTAGTGATTGAGGCAAACATTTATGCCTGTTTACTTTGGGTACAATATTAAATTTACCCCTGGCCAACAATACACAATCCAGCAGCTTGGTCTTCTATCATAATAATAATACTAATACTACTATTACTACTACTACTAATAATAATAATAATAATAATAATAATAATAATAATAATAATAATAATAAAGGTTTGATAAACAGCTTGATTGATTGATTGATTGATTGATTGATTGATTGATTGATTGATTGAACTTTGGAGAACACATTTTTTAGGCACAAGTGAAAAGAATTAACGACCTGCGTATCTAAAATAAATCTTAAAATGCATAAGTAAAATGCACAGACAAGCTTGATATCACTTCCTGTTACACTTAATCATTCTCCAAGGCGATTTCAATCAATGACAAAGGCTATGCCATGGATTAGAGACATAAAGATAAATGCAACACTCCTATTTCAACAAAGCTTTCCATTTCTCAGTGTAACATTTATAATTGTGGTCTATGTACAGTTTTTTTTTTTTTTTTTTTACAGAAAATGTTTACGCTTGAGTTTAGCTTTTTCCAATAAGCACAACATCATCAATGTAAAACAAAACAAAAAGTTATGTCAAAACTCAAAAGTGGACCAATAATGTACAATATCGTATGATACAATAAATAGCATAGTGCGTTATGCATATTAAAGCGGGTGGGACGAAACTCTACAATTATGAGAATGCAGTTATCAATAAATGGCATAGTGCGTTATGCATAGCGCGTGGGACTAAACTCTAGCGCTGCAATCACTCTTTAACCCTTCATTCACCAGAATGCCCAGTCAAGTGGGCCTACGGCAATCTCAATTGTATATAAATAGCCTACGGAATTATTAAGGATCATGTCGGCCTGTTGCTGAAATATGAGGTGAAGATGAAGGCCTTTCTGTGTTTGCTATAATTGGACCATTTCGCTAGAAAAAGATAAAGGTAGTAGCCTATCGGTTTCCAGTGGTAGGCTATATCCTATACTGTACAGTAGGCTATCCTTCGTCATCGTTATCACGCGTTTCTCCGGGTGTTATTGGTGGCGGATGAGCGGCCTGTCTCGTGGTCGGGTCTGTATTTGAGCCAGCAGATCAGCCATGTGACGACCACAGAAAACATTGCTAGGATGCTGGCTACGGAGAGGCAAATCGGTCCCGCGGGCGAGGGAGGGCTACTGTGACTGTGCACGAATATCAGGCCCATGAAGAGCAACACCAGCATGGAAAGAAACGAGAAAATAACGCACACGCAGCCAGTGGTCAGCGCCACTCTTTTACAGCTTTGACAGCTGTCGTATCGCACCGAGTCTTGGGAGAGAGTTGTGGCCGTGGATACAGTGGTGGAGGGGGTTGCCTGGTTTGTATTGGACGCCGCTGAAGCCTCCTCCCTTCGAAGGGCGATCAGAGCCGGGTGGAGCGGGGGAGGGTACAGCGGCAACGCGTCCTGAGGCAGGGGGTCCGAGTCGATGTAGAGCGGAAAATCCTCCGTCACCTTCGTATTGTTGGGCAGGTTTTGTATGCGGTAGTCCGGCACGGGCGTCCTGTGGCGACATACTGGGCAGCTAACTCGCCATGGACGCTCCTCCCGGAGATGAAGCGTGTTGAGGCACTCCTCGCAAAATGTGTGCAAGCATTCCAGAATCTTGGGCGCACGGCGGTCAAGGTCGAAATAATTGTAGCAGATCTTGCATTCGTACTCCTCATAGGGGAACGCTGAAGCCGCCTCGCCAGGGGGTTCCACTCCGTTTGATGCCAAATCTACCTCTGCCATGTCATCTTTCGCCATTCACATTCTCTGGTAAACACAAAGGGAGCTGCCGTACAGATGCTGATGACGGTGCACGTCTCTCTCTCTCTCTCTCTCTCTCTCTATCTATCTATCTCTCTCTCTCTCCCACTTTCCCCGCTCATGGAAACGCCATCACCCTTCCGATTAATCGACAATGGACATTATACTTGTTTAAATTAGAGGCTACCTATTACGTCCCTAATGTAAGACGCATTTTTCTCAGGCTAAATGTAGGCTAAACCACCACTGGGTTAGCCTAAATATTAAGATATAATTTCACGCTCCGCGTTCGTGGGAATCGATGATGTAATGGTGGTGAATCCAACGCAGGGCTCAGCGAGCGACTGTGCAAATAGCCTATCACAAGAGAGACAGAGCGGCTGCAATCAGTTGCTCTCAGTTCACGGATGTATAGTTCCCCCATTTCGTTATCACTCTATTTTGACAGCGCATGTTATTTTCAATTCGACCGAGATGAGACTTCAAACAGAAAAGCAAACGTTCTCATCATGAAATTCCTCGCAGCATTCAGAATGCACAGAATAGCCTAAAATAAAATACCAGCCCATAGCCCTATGGCGTAGCCACGGGTGTGCCAGGGTGTGCCTGTGTCATCTAAAGAGGCAGCCGGCACATCCAGAAATAAAATGCAAACAGAAAACATTTTTGTTATAGCCTCGTTAAAAGGTTTTATACTAAACATATGGGCTATTATGGATTAATTACTAATTATAATAGCCAAATTCTTTAGTAAAAATGTATTTAGTAAAAAACAACAACATCATCCATCCACAGTTAAAAAGTGTATCTTAAGCGCAACTTCATTGACTGCCACTGCGAGCATCACACGGGAGAAGTAGTAGCCGGTGTCGTGCCCAAAAGTGGTTGTCTGATAAAAAGTGATTGCCGTCCGCATCTACAGCTGCTTTTATCTGTCTGAAACACTCAAAACTTGCAAATTTAGGCCTAATTTTATGTATTATTTCTGTTGTGTCCTATATTATAATTAATCCATTCATTTTTACCAGTTTAAAATGTGTGAATTTAACCACACAATGCACATTTTCACACGATGTTTACTTTTTATTGGACAATCACTTTGTGCATGAGTCACGACACCTGTCAATGCAACACCGTCATCAGATAATTTGACACTAGTTTAACTAAATGAAAAAGAACCAAATTTCGTATTTTGATCGCATTGCTTGTTACAAGCTGTTCCGTGGTCATCTCCTGTTCAACAGTCGACATGATAGGATAAAATCCAGCAATAGAGCAACCATGCTATAGCTGGCGTTTTAAAGGAAACATACAGACTTTAGTCGGGAATAAAAAGATGCGCCGTTTTGCCATTTGAAGATGTCAACTTGCAGATAGACTCTCAATAACGTTTCAGTTTTGCCATCTGCGGTATGCAGTGTTGGTGTCTATTCTTGCCCAGTTATCTTTTAATTTCATCCAACAACATCATAACCACTTATAAAAGTGTAGTCTACACGCTTCGCTGACGTGACCTGACCCTTGTAGGCCTATGCCTAATTTGTATTTAGTTGACGCATAAATAATTATAGCCTACTATGTAGAAATAGCTGTTTCAAGTGGATTTAGCCCTATATGTTCTAACACGACAGCGACGTAAACAGCGTGATGAAAACATTTAAGACTAACCTAAAATGTTTTGAGCTACCTCAAGGTAGGCTACTGTGACGCGTCAATGCTGGTTATAACATTGACAAACTTTTATTGATTTATATACAGCCTATATAATTCTAGATTTGTATCATATTTGGTATTTGGTATATGAAAAAAATAAAAAAATGTTCATTGGCATCAAATGTCATTCAATACATGAACCCAATGTTAAGGTTAATGTTCTTACATTTGCAACATAAGTGCAACAATTTTACATTTAAGCAGTGGTTATGGTGAAACTTGTTTCTCGCTTCTTTATCTATGAATAACAATAATCCAGTCATGGCCCTTTAGCCACGCCCTTTACACACCTTTCCAGGCGCACCTGTATAGTTCTCTCAGTCTGTACTCGGGAAAGATTATTTTTCGGTCGCTTAAATTCAAGGACAAGGTATTCCGTCACTTACATTCTTTGTTGTGCCATGTTAGAGCTCCTGGCCTATCTCCATAATTCGGAGCTCGTTGCGCGGTTTCAGAGATTATGTGGACTCTATCTTCCAGAGACTCCGCGTCAAAGTGGAGAAAATATGCGCTCTTCGATTGAGTTTTCCCATGTGGAGAAATCAACTGAAGAGTTGAAGGAAAGATATCACCACCACCACAATTCGAATTCTAAGTTAAAGGAAAATGGACGAGTCGTAAGTCGCAGTAAATATATATATATTTTTTTTAACAGTCTGACTGGCATTTCTTGTTTGTCTTGCTGGTTTGTTCGTCTCCGTCTAAAGGCTTGCAACTTGTTTTATGTTTACATAATTGTGAAAATTCTTTATGCAATACATTGTTTGCTAAGGTCTATAATTGTCTTGCTAGCAGCTGGCATACTGTCATTAAAGGCTGGAGAAGATCTGCAATTCAAAAGAGCCAATGTTTTCTTTATCTTTTGCTTTATCATAGTTTCAAAGAGGAAGTTGTCTGTGGGATGAAATGAAGCCATACATGAAGTATCAGGTGTCCAAACCCTATGGTTTAGTGCAGTGTTTCATCCACACAGGACCCTGACAGGCCACAATATGAGGTGAGGAACTGGCCACTGTACGTCTTGTTCCTGTTGTCAGCGGGTCTGGGACATGAAGTCTTCTACATCACCTGTCTTCCCTGCATTCACTGGAACTTGGACCCTTTCCTTTGCAGACGCCTCGTCAACATGTGGAGTGTAGGTCAATGCTTGTATGACATATGCCGAGTGATGGCACAGCACACTGTCTAACACTTTACATGACCATACTATTGAAATGAAGGTGCAGCATTGTATTGCGTGCGGGAATCATTCTTTACTGTAGGTCAAGACACTTTGCACGTAATATCAAGTGATAGTAGAGCACGATGTTACAACTCAAAAGAACACTGTTTTGAGGATTGAAATGTTTGTGTAGAACTACTATAGTGTGTATGGGGGGGTGCCTGCCACTTCAAGGTAGAGTCAGTGATTGTAAGCTGATACACATTTTGTTCAATTCAGCAAACCTCTCCTCAAGGTCTGCTATCTGTCTGTTCTTTGTGCACTCTGACAGAATCATCAGGTGTTTCTACACAGGCTCTGTAAACGGGAACACAGCGTGGTGCAGACCACACCATCTAAGACGTGTGTGTGTGTGGGGGGGGGGGGCTTCTGAAAGAGGGAGAGGTGTATTTGTTTTGATCAAGTTCGGATACTAGCCGTCCTTTCCCAGCGTACTGTAGGCTTGACCTCTTTAATAGAACTCCAGGTCAGAATTAGTGTTCAGCGGCCTTGATCTGCTTCTCCCAAGTCGGCGTGCCCACATGCGCACTCTTCTAAATCACCTCCACCCTGTGTTCACCTCCTCTCCACTGCACCCTGCCTTGTGCCCTGTCTCTGACACCGCCGTGTGAAGCATGTGTCCATGCCCCCCATGCTCACTGGGGCCCAGACAGTGCATGAGGCTATAACTGGGACACATGTCCATCGTCAGTCTATTGTGCACCCTGAGCACAATGTCACGTACCTATACAGTTCCTGGGAAGAGGGGATTTGACACAGTGCCTCTCAGTCAGTTTTGATGGGCGGTGCGTTTGTGTGCCGTTTTGTGTTCTTGCTCTGAGTGCATACTGGGTGTGCCCTGTGTCTGAACTCTATTTCTTCGCAACCCCCTCCCCCCCTACCCCCAGGGTAGGGGGGGAGGGGGAGGGGGAGGAGAGGGCATTCACATAGGCTGAACTCCTGACTGTGCCAGACACTTGGGAATGCATGGGCCTTTCAAGGGCACACACACATACACACACACACTTACAGACACAATGCACAATCGTGTATAGTAAAACACGCACACACACACACACACACTCTCCTCCCTCTGAAGTTTATTGGCCTTGTCGTTTGTCATTGCATTCTGTCTCCTAGGCAGACCATTTGCCCTGCGACCCTGAGGGTGAATCTCATTGGCTCATCGGGGGGGGGGGGGGGGGGGGGGGGGGGGGGGGGGGGGGGGGGGGGGGGGGGGGGGGGGGGGGGGGGGGGGGGG
>JAODUK010012217.1:17176-28790 GCA_027564635.1 Typhlichthys eigenmanni | reverse complement strand
CTGATTGGATTAAGATTTAGAGGTGGGACAGTCAGCTACCGTAGCGCACACTGGTAAAGTTGGAAAATTCCCTCCTCCCTCTTTCTCCTTTGGCAGTGCGTCGCCCAATCGCCCTAATGAACAAACCGTCCCTGCTCTGGAGTGTGTTTCTAAACATGATCGAGTTGAATTCGATTATGTCTAGTATTTTAAAATGTAACCGTAATTGATTTTTAGTATCGTGTTTTATTCTCCGATGTAGGTATCATCTACGATGTCATTGTGGAACCACCAAGCGTGGGCTCAATGACAGATGAGCATGGACACCAGCGGCCCGTGGCCTTTTTGGCGTACAGGCAAGTTTGTCACACAAGCCAATGTAAACAAATGGGTGTTTTTCAGCTCACATTATGCTAGTTCCAATACATCACACATAACAAACATGTTATTAACTTGTCCCACATGTCTTGTGCAGAGTTAATGGCCAGTACATCATGGAGGGTCTGGCCTCCAGTTTCCTCTTCACTATGGGAGGCCTAGGGTTTATAATACTGGACCGTTCCAATGCACCAAACATTCCTAAACTCAACCGCTTCTTACTGCTCTTCATTGGATTTGTCAGCGTGCTTCTGAGCTTCTTCATGGCCCGGGTGTTCATGCGCATGAAGTTGCCGTAAGATGTTCTTATATTACAAAGTGTATTTGTAGCATTATAGTTCTGTTTACCCTGACCATTCTCATTTATTACAGAGGAAATAGGCTCTTGGTATTCCCACACCTATTTGTTTATTTCATGGATGTGCTTTGAAAAATCAGTGTGGCATTGTAATAGGAAAATGTCAGGTTTTTCTTAAATACGTTTGATTTGAAATTGATTTACTAGTGTAGGCTACTACTCCTACTACATTACTGATCTGATGTGCGTTTGTAGTTCTATGTGTTGTATTTAGACTGCTCTTCTGCCATTGTCTTTACAACTGTAAATCTTTCTTTGCAGAGGATACCTAATGGGTTAGAGGTCAGCACCTCAACCAACACGGATGATGTAGATGGATAATGGACTGCCGAATGAGTGAATATATTCTGTATGAAGTTGGACTCAAACCCTAGATTGACGGGCTTCAATAAAACCAACAACTTGATAACTGAAGGCACTGACCTTGATAAGAAATTAGAACCAGCTATTATTGGGGGGTCTCCATGGAGGTTCTGTCTCAGTAGTATTCTCCACACCTTCTCCGTTCCAAAAATATAAAATCCATATATATATATATATATATATATATATATAGTATTGTAATGCGGGTTTAAATCTTACCTGCCATTCTATTATGATTCTCAGTACCGGTAACTTGTACAAGAAGGTATTAGGACATGCTTGCCTTCACTATCTATGCCTTTAGGAGGGAGAATAATAAAGGAGGTTACCTGAAGATGATTGAGATAGAGCTTTTCACTTCAAACCATGGAGGATACTATAGAAGAGGTTCTCAAACATGAGTAATGGGGTTATGCCTTAATTTGAATGAGGCTGTGATTTGTAAAGAAATATTTGAAAATGAATGCCTTTAAACCTGCCATAATTATTACTTTTTTTTTATATGAGGTAGTGAAAATAAACTCTTTCCAGACTGGATGTGCAGTAATTGCGTATTTGTATATTGCATTTAGGTCAAGGTACTTCAGCATACCTCTTTTTCATTGTTGTGATTTTATTGTAACATTGATCTCTGTGCTGATGTGTTTTTTTTATTTGGTTATCAACTACAGTATGCAGTTAATCATAATCTCCAGTAGATGGCCCTCTTGTTATTGCCTTGGGAGGCACAAGGTCTCTACTAATTAATTTAGCATACAGTGTGTGCCATGTACATCAGGGCTATTCAACTATGGTCCTGGAGGGCCGCACCCTGCATGTTTTAGGTCTCTCCCTGCTCCAACACACCTGGTTGTTAGAAGCCTGATAATGACCCGCTCATTTGAATCAGGTGTGTTGGAGCAGGGAGACATCTAAAACATGCAGGGTGTGGCCCTCCAGGACCGGAGTTGAACAGCCCTGATGTAGCTTTGTGATGTTGCAACTCATTATCACATATAAAGGCTACTGACGGCTACTGAACGATCTGGATGTTTACACTAGGTCAATGGCTGTTCTTTGGCATCTTACCATAACAGCATAACTTTTTTTTGTTTTGTTTTTGGAGACGCCGGTACAAAACTACATCACGAAATATAAATGATCATGTCTCCCTTATAGTCCTTCCCTCCCCTTACAATCCTTTTCAAAACTGTCCAGTGGGTGGAGTCCGCCTCAGAGCTGGGGTGAAGTTGCACTTTAATCTTCCCAGTTATCAAATTGCTACATAATGTAATTCTGATTCTCAAGAAGCAGCTCTTCTACACAGCACTAATGTGTCACAAACGACATATTATCTCTTGCAAGTCATCGCTGTTAATAAGGAACCCGGGAACTGCCATGGGTCAATTATTTCTGAGCTGTTGAACAGTGAGAGAGTAACTTGCATGTCTGTTTATTGTACCCAATGCATAGTAGAATGGGATACTACAGGTTAACTGTCAAATAATAGAGTCTACTATATTTCCAAGAGAAAGGACTCACACATCCATTTAATTCAAAGCTATTTTATAACCCTGGGATATTCGCATTTGTTGTTACATTGGATTATGATGATGCATTGTATTTATATCGCTTTTCATGTTGCTTTATGAAGTGAAACATGTAACACACAATACAGAAACATAATCTGTTAAAATAACAGGAAAAGTGATTGGGATTTGGCCATGGCTATGGGTGACTTTGAACATGAGTCTTGAGGTGTTGCTGGAAGACAGAGATTGCCAGTCATGGATGGTTTTGGGAGAGAGAGCTCCAGAATCTGGGGCAACCCTTTAGAATGCCATGTTGCCAATGCCTGTGAAGGTAGATTTGGGATTATGACTGGAACTGAGTCAATGAGTAGGCTGATAGATACTAGTGTCAGAGAGGTAAGCGGGGGGTGGGGTGGGGGTGGGGGGGGGGGGCGGGGCAGTGTGATTTATGTGATTTAAGTCAAGCATCTATTTGCATTCAAAGCACTTCATGGCCTTTCCTCTGTACTTGACATAGGCATACAGGCTGTGATCCGAAAGAACGCTCAGGTCACCTGTCGCACATAGTCCTTCCAAAGATGACATCTGAAGAAACCAAACTGGGAATTGAGCCACTATGCAGCAGCCAGCAGTTGACATACACAAAACACACACAAAAGGCAGTGAAAAGAGAGGAATATTTTCACATAATCATTAACTCCTCGATTGCGTGTTTCCGCCAAGGCTATTGATGAAATGCAACTGTGTGGCAGATGTGTGTGTGTGTGTGTGTGTGTCTGGGAGGGGGGGGGGGGGAGACAGTATGAGAAAAGCTCAGGAATATAGGACAGATCAACCACTCTTTAAAGTTTAATTGTATTTATTTATCATTAATATCTGCATTTTATTATAGATAATTTCATTATATTTTCACCTCAGCTGTAACCAATCCATTAATTTGATCACAACATTCGATCATAACATACTACAAACTGTAATACGTTTAAGGACATTTATTAGATAACATTATGGAAATGCATGCATTATTATTTCTAACATAAATTAATATTAAATGTTACATTACATGAATAAAACATATTAGTTATCAGTTAGTTATATAAATTATAATTATAAATAAAAAGATTATATTGATATTACATTTTGTTTTTAATGTTATAATACTTTGAAATGATGTAGGGTGCAACGTACGTTTCCTAGTTTACTTCCCTGTTACGGCCATCCACTTGAATAAACGTCAAGTCACAAATGAACAGGATAAATTAATATACTAGATAGAAGAGTGACTGCTCTATTGGCCGTAGATGTTTATCTTCTTAAGTGTTTGCTTTGCTGGGGTGTTCCTTTAATGGTCTCCATCTTGTGCGCTATTCCAGTGGATTGTTGTCCACTTTCGTCTTTAACCAGCTTGGGAGAGAAATTATAAAAACAACAATATTTAAATTATACATTCAGACAACCTAGTTGTACTGTGTATCATGCATAGTTTGGTATCTCTAAAAAATGGATGCAACTAAATTCAAATATTTTCTAGAAATGTAGCCTACATGTAAATCTTTCTGATCTTTCAATTGGAAATATTTAAGTTAAATAAGTTTCATACCTTTCTTTTAGTGGCACCATTCTCTATATGCACAGTTTGAGATGGATGCATATTTAACGCTCTCTCAAGGTCTGCAAACAGCAGTTCAGACAAACACACGTCAACACGATAAGAGCTCTTACAGAGCAACAAGACAGCATCGATATAACCATTCCCTTCCGCCAGTTAAATAAGCACCTGTGAGTATGTGGTCGATCTTCTCCACTGCTGTGTCAGCGTCTTCCTCTGTGAAACACATCGGTGGCTTGAACTTGAGGACGTTCCGGAAAGGTCCATCAGCGCTAAGAAGGATGTGCTCCTCCTTCAGTCTGAGGGTAAAAAACAAATTGTCTTACTTATTTTTAATTGACTAATTTGCGACTTTTAAATACATGCTGATTCTGCCACGTTTAGGTTTATTCAAATTAATTAATTCAAAGTGTTTTTGGAACCAAACTGTGCACACAGGTTGATGTGGATATGGAGGGAGGGTAGATATTGTGTCAGCCTATGTAAGGGGGAGTAGAGGCGAGTGCCAGCCACTGAGCACTGTTGTGTGTAGCCTATAATCTTAAAGGTAAAGTCAGCTATTGCAAGTTAAATGTCAGCTAATACACTTTTTGTCAAATTCACATAATATCTCCTCGCAGTTCACTATCTTACCGTTCTGTATGCATGTTGAAAAAGGAATCTTATACTTCTACACAGCCCTGACTCCGTAAATAGGAACGTAAACAAAATGGTGAACACCGCTCATGACATTTCTGTATGAAATGTTCAAGGTATACAGAGTAACTCACTTGTATATGACTTCCTGAGCCTCAGCTGTGGCAGGAGTGAGCTTCACTCGGTCCCGAACAAGTTCCACACCCACAAACAGGCCACGTCCCCTGCCGGATATGTCCACATCATCACATCACCACATTTTTCCATCTGCTCACACAATCAACTGATGGGAAAGACCTGTTATTAAACATATTCACCCATGACCCCAACAAGGAGCTTTATGGCTCACTTTTCTCCTAGTGTAGGTGGCGTCAGCAGCGATGCACCTATTTGTGTACGCACCAATAAAACAACTCTTTTTGTTTGGTGTATATGTGCCTACCTAATATCGCCCACGAGCGGATGCTTGTCCTTCTGTTTTTCCAGCAGTTTAGTCAGGTAGGCCCCCACGCGCTGGGCATTACCTTGCAGGTCCTCTCTGTCAATCACGTCTAAGACGGCCAGACCGATGGCACAGGACACCGGGTTCCCACCGAACTGAGAAATACAAAACCCAGACGGAGGGAAGATTACACCTGGGTTAGGTTCCCACCGCCCGAGAAATACGCTGGAAGATCACTAAGGCAGTTTCAGGTTCACTTGAGTCCACAAAGCATACAGCCTACATTTTTTAAAAACATTTATTTAAGTATAGTTAACCAAGAATGGTTACGACATTTCAATAGGTTGACTGAACTTGAAAACACTCCAATGTAACGAGTCAGATGCATCTGAGGAGTTGGATTATTGTTCCTCATCCATCCATACAGTTTAGCTGTCTATAATAGAATGTATATATTATTTTGGAACCCAGATGTGATACATTGTGCTCAGCAAATATGGACGAGATCTTAATGTCAACGACACTTTATGGTCAAAGTGAGACGTCAGACTTAACGCCTTATTTTTTCTCGTAGGAATGACGGAATGTGTGTTATCATAATTGTACATTTGGCCAGTTTTTGCCACTAGTTTGCTTAACTCCCTTAATTATTAATGTGATAAAAGCATTAATGTGATGAAGGCATTCAATTGATAAAGGCAGGCTAGTAGAACTAGCTGCTAATGGGAATTGCTAACCATGCTGGTACTCAAAGGTTAAAATAAAGTGCTCTTACAGTATTAAAGTACTCCATCCCGTTAGACTTGAAGGCCTCTGCCACCTCTTTAGTGGTGACCACACACGACATGGGGTGCCCGTTGCCAATGGGCTTGCCCATGGTGACGATATCAGGCACAAAGTCCTCGCCCTGAAGTTGGAAGGCCCAGAAATGGGTCCCAACGCGGCCAAAGCCGACTTGCACCTCGTCCGCGATGAATACACCCCCAGCTTGACGAACATGTCTGTAGAAAGACATGTCAGGCAACACACACACACACACACACACACGCGCACCTAGTAAAATGTGGTGGTATCCTGTCCTAAAGCTGGGCAGCGCATTGCACCCTCAAGGTCAGGGGCCTCTGGGTTTGACCTTCAGCTGTAAGGTCAAACGTTATATCCCCAAAACGGGCCTGGGTGGACCTTGTAACTTAAACAGATACGCTACTTTGGATGAACATGTCTGCTGCATGTAATGTAAATGAGCAGGGGTGCCATGGCCATTGAGGCTACAGGTTTTAATCCAATTTAAGGTCTCTAAGGTACATGCTAGTGTGGCGGTGAGAATGACAAGGTGCTAAAGGGGGTACATACTGTGCCACTTTCTGGAAATAGCCAGCAGGAGGTATTACTTGGCCACCGCAGCTCTGCAGCGACTCTGCGATAAAAGCAGCAATCTGCACAAAAACAAAAGAACAAGTCAAACACCTGACACGATGCCAGCCAGGGTTCCCCGGAAAAGAGTTGGTGACAGCCCAGTGGATCAATAGGCTGTCACTTTATCTGTTGACGCATTCTCAGTCACATACAGTATGTAACCATTAATGATGGAGCAAATATGAATGTTGTTCTATGGTAACATGTGAAGCTGCTTCCCTTTACAGATGTCTGAGTATAAAACCCCATTAGAAGCGTAAAGTAGGCTTATTCTGTACAATTCTTTGCTAGGCTGACATTCAGTCCTTGCCAACGAACGCTGGGTCATTGCCCTGGGCCGGGCTTGGGAACAGAGGGTTAAGGGGCAAAAAGCTTGGGCCATTTCAGTGGCCCTGCGTGAGAGGGGCTGGCAATTGGCCCTAAATGAAGGATGAGAGATAGGGTGAAAAACAAAAATTAACCAGGGAATAACTTACTAGAGACGGCAACATGTAGATGCCAGTGACCACCATTATCAGTAATGCTATATCACCTCACATAGAATCAACATTGAAATGCCTGTTCGGTTCGTCTCTGATTTTGTTTAATGTTGAAAGCCACTACCACAAATGTAGTCTAATTTACTGCAACTAATTACGCATCTGCGATCCCAAGCATGTGAGTTTCATGCAATACCTAAGCTGCAAGATCAGTGTTAACGTAGCGGTCAGTCTGAAAGACAATAAGCATGAATACCTCACATTTCATCTTCGGTAATCTTATGACATTAGATTATTATTCTACAACATCATGACTTGAGATATTTAAGATGTAAGATATAGACACAATTACATAAGACAAACATCTTACCTTGCCTTCCTTTTTTTGGGCTTCGCATATGATTTCTTTCACATCATCTGCATATGCTGTGGCTGGGTCTGGATGGTCTGCTCTGTATTTGCCCCGGTACACATCTGGGCTGGAAGCCTATATGGGCAATGTCAAAGACAAAGGGATTACGATTGATACAAAGTTACAGTAATAGCTCAAATGTAATTAACAAAGTTGTTCATATGCTTACAATAGTAATTAACAATATAATATAATGTTTTATTATATTTAAACATGTTCTTTAAATGTTCCTCCAATATAACTTGAGCATTGCTTTCCTTACAAAACAAATATACTTTGATTTACAGTATTTGTTTGTTTGGTTTACAAACTCGTGTCTAGTCTGCAGCGGTTACAGACTATAAGAGAGTCACCAGTCTTACTGGTCACCCATTGAATGGGTAAGCAAAAACCTGCATTATAGTCAGTCATCTAAAGCAAGCGCAGGGTGATTCCTTGTACACTGTAATGAATAAAATATGCAAGCTTGTGAAACAGACCGAATCTGCGTAGCACTAGCCTGTAACTTTAGAGCCTCGTTTTACCTAGGCAGCCATATCAAACTACATGAATGCTGTCAAATGCTGACAACAGCACACTGACTTTATTTGTAATAATTTGCATACATTTCCATAAATCATATTTACATTAATTAAAACTGGGCTATACAAAAAAAAAGAAGAAAAAAAAACAGTAACAATGTTTTATATAGTAAGTAGTGTATGTGTAGACACACCTATTTATTTTGTGATATATTAAATACGTGATATATAATTGTGTTTCTTAAACACACATTGGGCAGCTATACCTCCTGCTGGTTATTTATTTACAGAAAGTGTTTCACACTTTAGCACCTCATCTAGTACTGTATGTAAACAACAAGCAGTTGCTGTTAGCTAAACATGTTTAAACTGTACAAATGTAAAGAGCCCTCCTATTTGAACTGCACGAAAACCAACACCTTAAGGAAATAGGTGATCATTACATCAGTCCATCACATACCACACACACACACACACACACACACACACACACACACACACACACACACACGCACACACAGAGAGACACACACACAGAGACACACACGTATAGTCACAGAGACACACACAGAGTCACACAGATGCTTTTCCTTCCAGGCACGTGTTTGCTTGCGTTAACAACACACATGGGCCTGTCAGGAGCCGGCAGGGCCTGTTGAGTCATGGTGTTTTGATGAAGCACGGCCAGCCACAGAGCCACTCACCACATGGACAGACTGATTCTTATCAGCAGCTGACAGCTGGTGGAACTTATAGGGACTGATGTCAATGAGGGATGAAATGTGACCATGGTACGCACTGGGAAACACAGACACGCACACGCACACGCACGCACACACACACACACACACACACATGCCATAAACACGCACTGACTGGGGCAGGGTTGCAACTGACTAATCTTATACATACAATAACTTGGTGGGAGGTGAGGTGAACCTCATTCACTACTTGCACTACATACATCAGTTGAAGATAAGTTAACCGTATTCATGTTTCTATGACCCTTTAAATCATATACTTGTATTTACTCATAATAACACAATGGTTATTTTACATATAGGCCCTCAGGACCATGATTGAATTAGTTATCTCTTAACCATCTGCAAGATTTACGGGGGCCCTCGTGGTTTTTGAGGATTTGATTTTGGGATGTACGATATCTGTGCTCTCTAGTGGCAAGTTTGTTAGTTAATCATTCTAAACATATTATATGATAGATACAGATAGCGTATGCAAGGATAATCTGCCTCAAAATTCTCCTGCGAGCAAGAACGTCTGCGATTTTGTTCTATAATAACCCTTCATTAAAATATGTGCTTGTGGATATGGCTGGTTAGGTGCAAGGGCGGCTGAGATGTTGTGCTCTAGTATAACTTGATCTTCATTAAAGAAATAATACATGCTTGTGATGAGGGCCGTACACAGGATATTAGGACCAAAAACTGATCTTGCATGTTTACCCGAAATTGTTTGACTTTCCTGATCTACATATGTGCTTTAAAAATGTTTGGAGGGTAAAACTTGGATTAAAATAGCTGTAAATGGTTTTCACTTTCTCTTCTGATTTCTAAATTGCCTATCCTGACCAAGGCTAAAGTTTACTGATCTAAAAGAAACTTTATAAGTCAAATGTTGACCCTGCTTTATTATTCAATGTCCAATCGGTGATTAGGCAATATTCAAATATACAATTATTGAATTTTTATTGTCTGATACAAAAAACTGTAATGTCAAAATGTAATGTCCATTTACGATGGACGCAGGGACTGACGGGGTTAACGCAGCGCAAGCTGTGCAACCACACACACACAGGAGCTATTCCTCACATGAATCTATCTGGGGATGAATGGCATAAACTACAAGCAGTTCGCTATGTAAATACTTTTACCTAGACCACGCTTTGGCAGATTCAGCTTCTGTTTGTTGAACCAAAAATTATTTTTTGCTAGCAGGCTGGGCACTTTGCAGCGCACTGCATTAGTCATTGGACTAATTACAGAGTCTTGTACATCTAAACCAACGGACTGGTGTGTTGAGTAAATATTTAGTTGTAATGACATGATCATTCACCACCCCCACACCGGTTATATCTTACAGTATATATAGCCTATAGTTCTATGCGGTGATCAATCGAGGATGTTGGTTCTTCGACAAATGTGATGTCTTTGCAGAATCAATGTGTTATTTTTCAGGATTTTATTATATACCTGGGAAAAAATACCAAGGTCCGGACCTCGGTGACCTCAGTGGTTGGTATACGGCCTTGCATGTATGATACATGTGATATGGCTGGTTATAAAAGCACACTATACACATTATTCCAGATCTATGTGTCCATGCACTACTGCCATGCCAATGTTGAGGCAAACAACAATGAACCCCATTACGCCTTATCCTTTACTCTGAACGGCAAGGCAGAATTAATGCGCAATATTAATGCCTTGAAAACACTGTAGAAAACAAAAAGACTTGTGATTCAAACTGCGTGGCACTGCTGTGTCTGAGTAGCATCTGAAGCAAAGCATCGTAGTCTCATATCAGCATACTAAGTGGAAGAGGGGGCGAGGTGAGCAGTGGCTCATTGGATTTAAAGCAACAGTCACTGAAAACCGACTATGCTGATACACCTGTAAACGTGTGCATAATATGGTATATTCCGCATAATCTATGTGGTATTTTCACCTAAGTGTGCCAACTACATTGCATTGAGACCTCAAGATACAGTATCAAAACATGAAAAGTGGCATGGAATGTCCACTCTAAACATGGGAAATATCCTGGACAGTTTCAGTTTGACAAGTTAATGTTCTGTAATAGCTTATTAGATAGTAAAATATCTAACCATATATGTTTATTCAATAGCAGTAAGCCACATTTTAGCAATGCATTCTTCTAGTCTCCAACCTTCAGGGTCACTAAATTTGGCTTTGCATATGATCTTTTGATATTTTTCTACATTTTAAATGTGCATCTGCTCTAAACAAATAAAGAAGAAAAGCACACGCTTTACCTTTTCCCTGCATGCCAAAGCATACTCTAAATGTGCTAACCATATTTGCAGGAAGTACCTGTGCCGTAGACATTTGTATCTCTCTAATGCACGTACACTAGACGAGCACATCGATCATCTTATTTCTACACACACACGGGTTCATATGGGTAAACATTTAGCAAAAACGTTACAAATATTTTTAATCTAGAATTTACTGGAGACATACACACTTTTTACAACAAACAGTGTTACAGGGCGTTTTGAACAACATGAGTGAACTAAAGCGTATGGCCTATTGGTGGAGGCCCGCCTCAGCCTCTGTTGTTTCCTCTGTACTGAGGCAAGTTATTATTGGCCTTTTGTTGCGCATCTAGAAGATTTATAACAATAACATGGAAATATACTGTATTTGATGCACATTGTTATTAAATGTTAAACAATAATAATAATAATAATAATATCGTAATAAGAACGAAAATAAACGCTTGTTCCCACCAAGTGACACTGGTGCCAGT
>JAODUK010012217.1:0-14936 GCA_027564635.1 Typhlichthys eigenmanni | reverse complement strand
AATTTCGGCATATACATTAGTCTAAAATTGATTTAGATAAGCACAAGGTATGTCAATGTGTATTTGAGAGACTGCATGTATGCTGTGTTTATTTTATTGGAACAAGACACCCGCTTACCATCTTCACAATTAGACATCCATAAGCAAAATGAATGACATTGTTATGCCTATTCATGACAGCCAAGATGATTTGACACCATAAATCGGAGACAACCCAATCACAATATACACTAATAAAACAATTTTAATGACAACAATTAGCTGCACATACTGAAGATACAGCTTAATACCGTATGTGACAAAGGCTGGAAATCAAACGAGAATAAAAGCAGCAATTACATAAATCAATAATAGATCAAAAAATGTGGAAATAAGAACTGTCAAAGTTTAAAGGAACACTGAGGCAACAATATATCATTCCAAATCAGTCAAAATGAAAAGTCCATATTTACACCTGTATCTGCTGTAGTAAATTAACAGTTTAGTGGTAAATATAGGCTAGCATAATCAAACAAATGAAGCTATATAAATCACCTTCATGTGACATTATATTCAAGCTGCATTCAATGCTGCACACACAAATCAATAAAATAATAAATTGCACTTAAAACGAGCACACATTTAAACATTAACAACCCACTATACATATATCAACTACATTCAATGCAGAGAGGGAGGGAGAGGGAGAGAGAGAGAGAGAAAAGCAGTGATACTTTTTCTACGCTATTGCATGACAACCATTTATCCTTCCACATCTCAATGCTGCCTTGTCATAGCTAAAAAGAAAACAACCATATTTGTACAGCCAGTAAAATGAGGAAACATTCTTGGCAAATGCTTTTGCCCGTCTGTAGGAAACACACGTGAATACACACTATAAAGTATATGGCAGTGCATGTAGTACCATTTCTGCTCTATTGTGATTTGTTTGATGCCATAGCATTATAGAAAACAACCAGGTCAATACAGACACAACTGACTACATGTAAAGGGACACTACATGATTGTGTTATACACAGAACACCACATGTCCACATTGTGCATGAATCGCTGAGCAGAGAAAATGGGGTGAATCTAAAGATGGGGTTGAGGACTATTCAGACTGGCTTGCTCTCTCTGCATGTCAATATTGGTTTCAACCAGATGAGATATTCTGGACACAAACAATGAGGCCCCTTTCAAACCAGACGTCACTGTCACATGAAAGGAATGCCTGCTAGAAACCAAAATGCCTTGATTTAAGAAAAATATAGAAAAATAAATTATTTACCACTTAAAATAGTGAGACAAATACAAAAGTATATGCGCAAAATTATTCCAATACAATCAAAAAAACAATAAAGGAACTGATTTACTGGTTCTTGCCACTGCCTAAATTGAGCCATTGTTGATGTTATAGATAGCACCAATATCAAAACCAGTACAGATGAGCATATTAATAACATTATGGATTATTAAACTGTATGATTGACTACAATCCACACGGACATGTAGCTTGAATCCCGCTGTTGTTGCAAAAAGAAAATAGAAATCCTAATTTATTTTGTAAAAATCACTTTGCATAGGGTCACATCTGACAGAATGCATTTGTTTTAATGTGTATTTTTTTGTAATGACATAATTATGAATAAATCACAATCTAGATGATTCTTGTGTTGTGAACTGAATCCCACTAAGAGGCCAATTCATTCTGGCATGGAATGCAACCTGTCACCATTAAGTTTGTTTCATTGTCATACATTGAGCATGTCTTCCACTGTAAGGTGGGTTTTACATTTTAAGACATACACTCTTTACATGAATGGGTTGATCTGTTAAACCATGTATTGAACTGGAACACAAGGCATGTTCAGATCATAAACTGTGTGAAACCCTCCTCAACTATTAAGGACCATGCCCACTTATTATTAAAGCTGTTTGCTGAGTTTATAATTCCCTAGCATGCTAAATAGGTACAACAATTATTATGATTTATTTTTCAATAAACTTAAGAAAAAGAAGAAACTAAATATTATGCAGTGTCTGGAAAACACACTGCACCCAGTTTAAGAACAAATAGCCTACAAATTCAGAAACTGCTATATAGTTACAAACAAAAGGTATTTTAAGGTGTAACCAATGCATGCACTGAATTATACTTTGAATTGCACAACACCCTACTATTTGATCTAATGAAGACAAAATGTACATATCAACATCCTGTAAAAATATGCCTGAAACACAAGTGACAGTGTTCAGTTGGATGCCTGTTTTATTAACACTGTGACTAACATTAGAAAGGAGAGGTTAGCATTCTCCGTGAAACCATTCCCACAACTCTAAATAGAATACATTTCTGATAAAGGAATGGATAACAAATGCTTGAGGCACCAAAGGCTATCAAAAAAAATATAAACAATAGTGAGTAAGAACAATAAAAAAAAAAGAAAACACAAAAAACCACAAACACATTCTATTCCATTTACTCTCATCTGTCCCTGAAGCAGTCTATTATGATAGACAGGTGTTCCGGCCAATCACCATTAAAGGAGACTCGATTAGCAAGAGTCTCCTGACAACTCCCACTGGTGATCCAGTCCTTAAGGGATCTCGAGAAGGCCAGTCACAACCATTTCCAATCCCGGCCAGTGCAGGGAACCGTCCAAGCTCTCCCTCTTTGGGTGCACTTGTGGAACTGTCACGATCACATCAGTGCCCACCTGCGTATAACGAACAGATACCGCAGGCCATGGCCGCAAATAAAAGTAACAAATAAACGAGCACCAATCTTTGACTTTCAGGGAATCAATGCTTGTCAGGCTACCAGCCAGGGTGTGACTCCCTTTGGAAACGTTGACAGAAAAGCAAAGGAAACAACAAACACGTTACTTATTCTAGTCGTCTGGGGATCCTGTGTTGGCAGCCAATGTTAGTGTTGTTTTGCAGAAGCGATATTGGAACCACACAAGTAACATTTACTAATACAGAAAAACAGCTTCAGTACGGTGCTCATGCGTTATCCAGGCGGAGTAGGGGTGCAATGTCCTGTGTGACAGTCTCTTGTTTATCTTTTTATTTTTGTCTTTTAGGCAATTGCATGAATGGGTTTGATGAGCGTGTGAAGACAGAGAGAAAACAAACAAACAAACACAAATACACCTAGAGCGTGGTGTTAGAAAGCTAGTCCAGACCCTCTCCAATGTCTCCTTCACATCCTCTGCCTCACAATTCCCCCCCCCCCCACCCAACAGACTGTGGGCTCCAGTCTGAGCCAGGAACAGAGATAGGGGGGCGTGAGCCACCAAGGATCTGAACTCCACGACAGTGGGCAGGACAGGCGGTTTGGCGGGTGGTGGGTAGAAGCTTTTAAGGATGTGACAATCGTGGTGGCTGGCTTGTTTTTATGCGTCATCGTACACATACATTTGTTCTAGACGTTTCTTTTTTTTTTTGTTCCCATTTCAAAAAACTATAAATACCATATATATGAAGCATTATTTACAAACTCCATGCGATTCTGGTTAGAGCGCTCACTGTAAGAAAAACACAGAAGACAGATAATAACTGGACGATGGAGTGACACGGACACGTTTTATGGCTGCAAGTTAGACATTCAGGTGTGACTAAGTACAATCCATGCAATCTAAACCTAATAAGCTGTGCCCCTAATGGTAGGTTAATTTATAAAATGTTCAATGCATCCTTTGTGAAATGTGTGTTATTATGTTTCCATCTTTTATAATGGTGTGTACAGACTTGCTGATCGTTTTGATATAGAGAAACATTTCACTTGACCCTTGTCATTGGTCTGGGTGGCTTCAGAAACCTGAAGTTGAGGTGCATGAGCTACATCACTCATACTAGCAATCAGAATCATCTCAAGTAGACACACAGGACTACAGTATACTTTGACTTTCCATTTTCAAATGTTTTTCAATGTTTTTTGAAAGCTTTTTAATTTCCAGTTAAACTGCGTTATGATCCAGTGTTAGCAGAATGGAAGGTTTCTCAATATTAAAGCGTGAGGTCTTGGTACAGTATGTACCATTATTAATGATGGGAAACAACATTTAAACACATTCTAAGTTCAAAGAAGTGAAACTATCCTTTATCTGTATGACTTATTAGGAACACCCACACCCACTGTTTCCATTCAATTGAATGACATATTATATTGTACAGTTTTGTGTATTATTTCAGTTAGTTGATTAGTAAGTGTTTTCACATTCGAGATGACAAATGACTGTGGAGGATATTCAATTAATTAAAAATTTTACCAGCTATCAGAGGGTGTGAATTCATAACAATAAGGCATTCCTGATATTTCGTACACAGTATATGTAGGCTACTGTATAAATCAAATATTTTAAACGTTCAAAAAAGGTTTGTACCTTTTGCCAGCACCCAGGCATTGGTAATCCATCCGGACCCTGTATGAGGAATCGCAATGGGAAGACAGATTTCATTAGAAACAATAGTATAATCCCACTTCATGGGATTATCAAACAAACAGCATCCCCTAATTCATTCTAATGCCTTAGAATTGCATGCTCATATTATTAAAAGCTCCATCATTTAGTTGAGGAAAATGTGAGCCTGTATTTTTAAATAAAAGTTCACTGAAGTTTTATAGTATCCCAAAACCACATTAATAGAGCTTTAAAACACTAATTATAACTAGAGGAAAAAATGAATATATACATGTTGTAAATACAGTATATTTAGTCACACGGGTGTACAGTATTCTCATTCATGCATTTAATACACATCAAAATGGAGGCTAAATGCATGCAATGTATTTTGTTGTGATCACATGTGGATGCAAATATAGCCTCTCCCCAACATCCTATTTATTATTGTTAAAACAAACATTAAAAACAAACAATTCAGTGTCACCTGTATAACTAATAGTAATTCCCAGAGTACACCAATTGTCATGCAGTACACATCACAATATTAGAAACATTGTTACATTATGCTATGGATCTTTGGACAACTAGCAAGAAAGAACAAATTCTGCGGCAGATTTTATCCAATCAGATACAAGGAGTTGTCTAACTGTTCCTATCAAAGTAATCTCTACTGAGTGTGATTATGAATGATATGGAACGCTATCTTTTTCCTGATTGGCTAAATCTGTGTAGAGCCGGCTGCACTCATTTGTCTAATTCTTCAATGCTGCGTATATTGTGCCTTTAAGAGCACAAACACATAATATAGGAAACACTTGGACGGATCCCGAGTGCTAGCTGATTGAGTCACAGAGACTTTCTCCTAAAAAATGGTCTAAGCGCCCAATTGGTACAAAAAGAGGTGGGGAAAGATGAAGTAACAGGGTAAAGGAGGGGCTCCATGCACCTGTTTCATAGGCACCTCATCAGTAAAGGAGTGTTAGCGTTACATTAAACAGGGAAGGGTCCATATAGCAATAAACTGGAGGGTACAGGATATATGCTAAAAGGTAACAGGATATAAGCTTGCGAGGAAACTTTGTTAAAATAAGACTGATATAGATTATAGAAGACAGAAGTGTTCACTGTGTGTATTTAAACATATGCTATTGCAATCGATAGAGGGCAGCTTGCGGTCAGAGAATTAGTTTTTGGTATCACATAATAACGTAATAACATAATATCGTAATGTACTGCTACTACAATGGAGCGCATGCACTTGTGGCAGCCATGCATGTGTGTGCATTACGTGACAAGTGACAACGAGTGAGCTATAGCTAAAGTGGGTGGGCAAATGAATCAGTCAGTCCACATGCGTGAGTGAGCGATGCTCAGTGGCCGCAACAAAATGGCCGCTTGGCTTGTGAACTAAGCCGTGAGTGGCATGCGTGGAGAGGAGACAGAGGAAAGAGAGAAATACTGTACCAATTGGCACGGGGCATCGAGCCCATCCAGACCAGGCTGCCCCGGCTCACCCTTTTCACCCTTAAAGCCCCGGAAACCCTGTTTGTAAAGATGACCTGGGAGGGTTACTGGGAGAGAGGTGGACGGTGCTAATCCCCAGAGTTTGTCCCTCAAGAAGGGAGGGAAAGTTGGGAAGGGGAGGGTAAGGCAGGAGCAACCCTGTGAGCTTACAAACACCAAAATCCAGCCTTATCTGTCACCGTTTACCTTAAAGGTCACCTAAAGGTCACCTACTGCAGAGTTCAAGTTTCGTCAGTTGCGTTGAGTTAAGTGAAGGGACTTGGAATGTAACCATTCTTCGCTCATATAGCCAAATAAAATGAGAGAATCTCTGAGGTCTTAAATTCTAAAAATGTAGTGGTTTCTAGGCGGGACTTTGGGCATCTGTTCAGCTCAAGAGTGCTCCTCCCTGTTTTGGTTCCATGGTCCTACGAGGTCAGGAGGTGGTTTCCCGCTCACTGCTGGCACATACCAATGGACAGGGAGCATCTAATCCAGGGGCACCCTGCTCTCCTTTCTCGCCCTTGGGCCCTTTTTTGCCCTTCTTTCCCTTCTCCCCCTGTGGATACAATCAGTCGGTCAAGTCAACATCAGCCTGAATCCCTTGGGACAGAACTGCTGTTAGACGGGGAGGAGGGGCGGGGATTAAAAAGGGATCGCTAAGGGTCGTTGTTAGAGAGGTACAAGTACCAGGAGGAGCCACATCTTCTAGAACATTCTTTGGGAAAGGAAGAGCACAAAGGAGTGGAGAAGAGAGCCAGTCGTCAAGGGAAGGTCAAGGGAAGGTCAAGGGCACAAGGGAAGGAAAAGAGTAGCAGGGAAAACACCTCCGGAGCAATAGAACACAATCAATCACATCCGCTTTACATTTTATTAGCTGAGACTGTATCCCTCAATACTTGTTAGGCAGATATCTTCTGAGGTCAATAACAGAACCAATAATCTTTCTCAGCGTTACGTGTAATAAAATTAGTTATATGATGAGTTATGGAGATTTTCCTAACATTAGTGTATTTATTTAAAGAATTCATATGTTCATTCTATCTGGGGTATAAAGTTTAGTTTCTTTTTCATATAAGAAACTACATAAATGGATTCAGACTTATGACAGAGGGAAAATCAAACCTTACCAAAGTAGCCTACCATAGAATGGGATACAGTTTCATTGACAAATTCAACATAAAATCACAAAATAAGTGGTTTTCTGTGTACAGTAATTGTGACACACACACACACACACAGTTAGTATTGAACACTGCAGATCTAAGAGTATACTGTTTAAGAGCAGAGTTGATGTCAAGAGAAAAGATGCGTATACGAGTAGTTGTCATGCGATGGAAAGTGAAGAGGACAGAACACAAAGGTGAGTTTCTTCTGTCTGTTGTCAATGGACTGAATGCTCTTTGATTTTCTGTGCTCTATGTTCACACTATGGTGTGTTAAAATCAGGTTTCGATGCCTGAAATATTAATTTTAGAAAAATGAGATGGCAAATCAATTTAATAGTGGAGAACAAATGTTGATTTGACAGAATTGGTACAGTATGGTATTTACCATGATATCATGAACATGAACATTCTTTAAACACTATTTGAAACTAACTTTATGCTATCAGAAATATATTCAAATAAAGAGAACTCGGAAAAACAATGAAATACAAAGCAGTTTAGGTTAACCTATCATACATTTATCATACAATAAATGTTCATCTCACTTTGCATACCTAGTCATAGTCTATTAGTCTAGACTACATTAGGTGGACAAACCACATCCAGAAAGTAAAAATCCTCATACAATAAAGTATTTGTTCCACCTATATTCAGACAATGTCATTGGTTTACTTTTCCCTACTGGATAGCTGGTAGGTTGGGACAGATTCCTGGTCGGGAAATTTACTTTTTGTACATCGTTAGTACACCGCAGATAAAAGACTTTGGTACTGCATAGTGGTGCAAATACATGGTCAGATATTACTGTCTAGACCTAGTTTGTACTGTACACCTATTCCTATTCAAATTCCATTGACATCAGTTCTTGTCTGTCATGTTAAGGGGTTGGTCAAGCCAGTATAGCATCTCTACATCTACCTTTTCTCCCCTGTCACCAAGATCGCCTTTGTCTCCCTTTAAGCCTGGCAACCCCTGTGAAAGCACAACTCCAGTTCAATTACGGCCTCTTAGGGAAGGGAACTCAAGCGCCAGTTAGCTAGCCCTTTTCTGACAGCGCTTTAGCTTAAGCACTTGTGTAGGGGCTCGAAAGTGGGTCGATGGAAAAAGAACAATAAGATCAAATGAAGAAAGAAGCGAAACTGAAGGAGTGTGGAACAAGGAGGAAATTGCTCTAAAAAACACATCACAGCTGCTACATTTGGCACACAGTCTATTAGATGGACAAACCTTTCACCGCGATAATCAGTCATAGGTTCTATCTTGTTACTAGTTTCTAATATTTCATAACAGAGCCGATAGAAAGTATTACATTCCACTCACATCCAGGCCCGGTGTTCCAGCAGCTCCCTGTGAAGGAACACGAGGAAATAGCATTGAAACATCAGAGGTAACAGTATTATATTTATAGTATACTTGTGTATATTCGTATGAAACTCACAGGTAGTCCATAAGGCCCCCTTGGGCCAGGTTCCCCGGGAGCACCTCTCTCACCCTGACACAGATCACAGCACGTCACAAACTAAATCCCATTCAATGAAGTCACAACTGAAGCACACATGTTCTACATTGTGTACAGTGTGGTTACAATGCTCAGGAATGATATGCACGGCATGTGTGCAGCAACACAACAACACACAGTGGCCAAAACACAGACATTCTTAGATGTCTAACCTCATAAGTCATGTGGAAATGTATTAGCAGCACAGTCATAATAGTGTGCTATTATGAAAGACAGGGTTTAAAACAGGGGTTTGTCTTACTATGTCCCCCTTTGGCCCTGCTGGCCCAGAAGGCCCTGCTGGTCCATCCATGCCCTGCCAAAGAGAAACCATGACAACCCTCAGCTGGTACAGTACACTGTCTCCTGACTGTGATTATTTGCTATTACTACAGGCATCTTCTGAAATCACACACAAGCTTGACAAAGACGGTTCTGAACGTACAGTAAGCTCCCAATATCACTTTCTGCATCCACATTTAAAGGGCTATTGTTCAAATGTATTTAAATTAACCCACCCACCCAAACACAAACCAACATAAAACTCCCCACCTATGTGCTAGCCAAATAGCTATTTGTAAAAAAAAAAAAAAATCCTGACAGCTGATGCTAGCACATGCACTGGCCACAAAGGAATGTGTACAATGTTGACAGAATGTTGACACGACGCTGACACAGTTAATGTATGAGTGCGTGTTAATGCTGAGTTAATGGCACACAGGACAGACAAGAGCCTTGGCGTTCTGCTGTGGCGGATGTTTGTAACGGTATTATGCAACAAACTCAAATGACCCTTACTAAGTTCAAGAAACAAATGCTTACAGGAGCACTTCAAGGGAACCAAATGAATAGCACCATTGGACGGTGAGAGAGAGAGAGAGAGAGAGAGAGAGAGAGAGACACTGAGGATAGAGATTGGCGAGGAAGCCTCTTGGTCAAAATGACACTCACCCTAACGCCAGGCTTGCCGTCTAAGCCGGAGGCTCCCTGTCGTTATGGATGTATGAGTGACATGGACAAGGCGGGATTAGTACCAGATGAGCACAGTGGAAACAGACACTTAATTGCTGTTATTAGGGCAGGTTGATGGTAGGGTACACAACCACTAAATTACACGGAGGTTTGGGAAAAGCAGTCGGCTCAAGCAAATGAACATAATGAGACCAGACTACGGTTTGTACACACATTCCAAATAACACACGCACACAATATAAATACACACATTCTCAAACAAACTGATATTTGCACTATTGCAGTGTTCCAAACCATTTAGACCTGTCAGTATGTAGTAGCTGAATATCCATCACCACAGAAACCAGTATGACAAAATGATCAATTAAACTGATAGTATGCAACATCATTCATTAGTAGCATTATGACACTAGATATTATGATACCATGCTTTTCATTACTTGCAGAGCTATTATATTATTATGATATTATGATAATAAATACACTATATATCACAGACATTATGCCAAAATATTACAACAACCACACAGTCCTGGTTGAAATCCACTGCACTAGCATGAAACAAACACTCTCATTAAACAATCCATTAAATGAAGCAAGATTAAGAAGATAATGGCAACCCGTGGTACATGTATGTAATCTATGTGCCATACTTACGGGGAGACCCAAAGGTCCGCGGTCACCTTTGTGCCCTGGTTCACCGCGCGCGCCTTTTGTGCCATGCAAACCAGCCTCACCCTGAAGAGCCACACATTAGTGCAGGTTAGCGCCCATCAATCACTATTCTACAAGAGCCTATATGGAGCAAGATGTTGGATCTGAGTATTCAGTACACTGTAGATTTGTTGTTCAACTTAACAAGTGTAAAAACCTCCATGTCATTCTAATTTTAATTGTCATTTTAGACAGCCTTTTTCATCCTTCAAACTTTCCTATTCAGTTATAATGTTGCCATTTGTATATACTGTAACATGCATTTACTTCAGTTTGCTATCTCAATGGAAGTTGGAGGATAGGTCGAAATGAAAACGAGAAATTAGCTATTTTGGAATACATCTTAATTGACACCATTACTTCTTTCAGAGACTAATATTATCTACATTATAATAGACAGATTACAAAAATAGCAGAGCCACTGCAAGTGCTTTCAGACAGAACAGAACTCTTTATCTACTACACTTTACATTAGGTGGAACAATAAACCAGTTCTGATGGCCAGGCAGCCTTGACAACTATATGATTTAGAGAAAAGCAGCATTTTAATGTAGCTATAATGCATAATGCGCACGTCATCATAGTATCTTAATATGTGAAGGGGGTTATTCATTTAATTTGTTGTAGAGATCTACCTTTGATCCTGGAAAACCATGGGGGCCCTGAAAAATAAGAGAAAAAAGTTAGCTAGCATTTTACTGTCGTTTTTTGTTTAAAACATCCAAAACATTACTGTACAAGGCCTGCATGTCCTCGTTTTAGCAGGTTATGTTGTAACACACTGTAGCTACTGTAAGCACACACACAACTTTTACACTAAACTCACCATTGGCCCTGAGGGGCCATGCGGTCCTGGTGGCCCTGGGGGGCCAACAATCTGTGAATTTGAATATTTCGTATGATTATTGCCAGTATTATCAATAGACTACATTTCACAATAAAAGCACAGGATATTTTCAATGAGGACATTTTAAAGGTGAAGTCAGCTATTGCAAGCTAAATCTAAGATAATACAGTTTTTGTCAGATTCAACAAATATCTCCTCGCATTTCACTATTTCACCGTTCTCTGTGTGCGTTGAAAAAGTAATCTGATACTTCTACACAACCCTGGCTCCCTAAACAGTCACATAAACAATGAACAAAGCCTTAGCACTACACTGCTTCACATTGCATTTCGACGTGTGACGCGCCGCTGCGGAGCGATATCGTTTTGATTTGAGCTCGAAGTTAGCAAGAATGACTGACCATGCCTTTAAACGAGCACTTCTGACACAGTGTCACATTTTGTAACAATTTATATTAGTATTGTATCTGCTAGAATAATAACTGGGTTATGACTTACTGAGGGACCTTGCGGACCAGGCAGGCCTGCATCTCCTTTATCTCCTTTCATTCCATTGTTTCCCTTCAGGGGGAAGAGGTGCATTACACACACAGTACCACGCAGCAATGAGATGGACTTATGGTCCCTGTGCACCCATACAGATGTTTTCAGGCATTTTGGCTGGCAGGATGTCATTTCCAGTTGTTATTAAATCTTTAAATATTTCCTCCTCACACCTGATGCGAGTATGTAATAGAATGTGTTATTGTTATTATTATTATTAAACCCTAACAGCAGATAAACGGCCGTTGCGCCAGTCCTACGTTTGAAAAGAGTTGTACTTACCATCTTCATTATTCATGGGTGTGTTTTGGGCTTAACATACACAAAATCAATCAGTGTCATCTTTAAATCCCTTTAAAAATTCAAAATGTGCTTGGACCTTGGCGATTTGCTATTATACCGGCGGGTTAAGAAAGAGCGCGAGCAGACCATCTGCATGTACGTAAGCAGCGAGATTCTACTAAGATCCCAAAAATATGTTGATGTACAGTAGGCTACACACAAATAATATTTCACATTGTACTCTTTTATTCTTTGCATGTTTGTACAGTGATGTGCGTCCCTGTGTGTGTAACAAGCAGAGTGTACACTCGTTGTGCACCCGTCATATCCGCTACTATTTTGATGCTCTGCGCCATTGACTCTACGGCTTGTTTGCACATCGTGCAATCACTTTCTGCTGCCTCAAGATAGCAATGCCCCCGAACACACCTCGCGTTTAGACCAACACACCCTCGGGGGGTCAAATGGGTACAAGTCCATTTATTATTTAAACAACGTGGGCACTAGATGGGAAAATGACAACTGCGTCGGTCTGGAACTAGCAAAGACACTTGCGTCCGCCATGCTTTGCGCCAGTACAGCCTTTGTGGCTGTACTGGGACTTTAACAAAGCACATTTTGTTATGACCACGAATATGGTGGATTCTTACCGGTAAACCAGGCAAACCAGTCGTTCCTTTCTCTCCTGAAGAGCCAGGGATTCCCATGTCTCCTTTGGAGCCCTTGTAGCCCTGAGTCAAGACAGATAAAGGTATTTAGCATTAATCCAAGAAATAACTATGGTGGTGTTTGCAAACACCTTCATGTTTATCTGGAAGAATACAATGTGGCTGAACATTACTGTAAGTCAATGTCAGTAAGGATAAGAGTGTCTTGGTCAAATGCCTTATAACATTGTGTCATGGTGGCTTGCTAGTGAAGAACTTACTCTTTCACCATCCAGACCAGGAAGGCCAGGCATACCTTGGTCTCCCTGAGCAAAGAATAATGACAAAGTTCACATCTTTGTAACCCAATATATCATCACTCACTTCTGCATCAATATTTAGCAGCCATATATATTTGTTATAGCATATTGAGGGAACATGCCATCAGTGACATGAGACTCAAGTTTAACATTTCCGGAGATACGGCATAAATGGCCATGAACATCATGGCATCATACGATTAGCACCCAAACTAGTGTTTACCTTTATACCCTGTGGTCCTATTGGCCCGGGAGGTCCAGGTGGACCCTTGATCAACAGAGAAGAAGTCATCAGAAACAGTTCCCAACATGAGACAATCGTCTACCAGATCACAGCAAGGCCTCAAGACAAACACTGTAAAAACTGATTTTGTTTAGTGAGTAGAAATGTTAAGGATCAGTTATCCACCTAAATTACATTTAACATGTACCAAAGTAATACATGAGTGTTAGTTGTAATACATGGATAAATAATCATTTGAAAATAGTATTTCACTTGAGACCACCTCCAAGAATATCAATCCAATCCAGTCACCTGAATGGCTTTGACATTTAGCATTTAGCAACAACACCAGCAGGAGCTACCAACACAAACACGAGAGCTCATAGTTGCCAGGTTCAGATTATTGTTAGGCAAAAACACGTCAGAGTTAATTGGCTATATGAGAACAGGGCAGGGTAACACTGGGTGGGGTGGGTGGGTGGGGGTGTAATTTGGCCATGCAATGACATAGTGCATCTCTCGTGGAGATGACACATAGAGAATAGAACTGAATTACCGTTACTGTAATAGTGGTTATCTTCTGTAGTACGTCAACGGGCAGATAAAGAGGAAGAAGTGAGAGCGCATGTTACTCAACAAACAAACCTTTGTGTTACCAATCTTCTATTCTCCACTATATGTCTATATGCACAAGCATAACATATCTCGACGTCTTGTCAAGAACCATGTTTGTACAATATATTTGTAATTAGAAAAATGTACATTTGCTGTAGATTGTATTTAATGTAGGTGGTCTGTCCTTTATAAAATACCTTCATCTCTTTATGTGCAGTTTAGACTGCTGCACACTTAAAATAAATTAAACTAATATTAAGGGCAAAGGACTTCCCTTTGCTTATTCATAAATATGTAAAACAGCTGTACAACTGCTCGTATAAACCTATTACTCCTTGTCTAACTGCTTGGGCTGGATTATTAATAACTGATTTCACCTTTTCTCAGGTTTAATTTGGGTGGATAAACTATACTGGAAACTAACAACCAATTGTTGTGTTAGTTATAAACCCATAACAAAAGCAACATGGTCAAGTTAGGGAGATGTCAATCAAACTAGGTCTATCAATGACCAGAGTCATGGGAGGAGCTCTAATCTGTCACTCAACATCAACAGAGTCAACGTTAAAAGGAGTGTTTCTGACCTGCAAGGCCTCCTGGATGTTCCCATTATAGTCGATGATTTCAGTGGTGCCTTGGTCCCCCTTCTGGCCTGGAGGGCCCTGGCATGCATAGCATTGATAGACACAATGAAGAATTGGATCACAACATGGAGGTCACATAAAGGCAACATTAACGTTGTAATTGCCATTATGTGTTTTTGCATAAGCTTAATGAGGCCTTCTTGACGGCAAGAGCACGTTTAGAATAAAATAAAATAAATAGTTTAAATTGTGACAAGTTCAATACTTATTTTACTCGCTGTATTACAGACATGTGTTATTATATTATGAATATATATATATGAAATCATGAAACAAGTTGATTACGTTAAATAATGTATTTAGGAATGCAAAGTCTTGATCATGTGTCCTTACACTATGTGCATGCATTTTGTATAACATAACAGTGTAAAATACATAATTAATGTTATGCAATATATAGCATTGACTACATACCTTTGGGCCCATAGATCCTAAATCTCCTTTGTCTCCAGTCTCACCCTAATGCAGAGCGAACACATTTAAAAACTAATATACTGTATGTATGTATGTATGCATGCATGCATATATACATACATACACACACACACACATACACAGTATATATTTAA
>JAODUK010012206.1:0-28798 GCA_027564635.1 Typhlichthys eigenmanni | reverse complement strand
TCTCTCTCTCTCTCTCTCTCTCTCTCTCTCTCTCTCTCTCTCTCTCTCTCTCTCTCTCTCTCTCTCTCTCGTTTTCTCAGCAGCTGTTTATCCATTCCTCCTTAAACATGGGTGCAGAGACTTTCCATTTTAATAGTACAGAAAGCATACATATTTGAGCCTCTAATGCAGGACAAATAGTAGTCACAGGTTTGCAGGCAGACATTACATAACCATACATAGTGCTAAACGGAAGGGGCGCGTCATTGTTTTATGTGATATTTTCTTTTAAATTAATATTTCATATAGCTCAATTGTCACAGTCGAGTGGAGGTGGCAGAAACCAAATGCAGGTTGGTGGTTAGAACTATTATAATTTGAATGAAGCACACAAGAACACACACCAGAAGAGCAACAATAACCGCTAATTGGGGAATAGAAACCAGGTGTGTGTAATGACAAAACAAAGACCAGGATGAGGTCATGTGTACATGGGAAAACCTAGGAAACATGGCAGACCGGTGAATGCTGCCATCAATCCCTGACGTCAATAGATAACTCTCTTCTCTGTAACGTTCTCCCTGAACCAGTTGTTGCTTTAAAACCATAGGAAAGATTATTCTCTACATGAATTACATGTAGGCACATAAAACAGCAACACACCTCTTTTAACTTATAGAGCACTGTACGTACGTACACCATATTATTAGCATACAGTACATAATTATCTAATGTACATAATTGTCTAATAGAATATATAAAGGCTATATTACAAATTAGTTTAGTCTTCTTCTATTTAATGTCTTCATTAGCAAATATTACAGAACTTTCCATGCATGATGTTGATGCTAATTATAACGTATGCATTTGTTCTAATTGCTGTTGTCCTAATAGTTCTAAATCTGAACACTGAGTGCAGAACGTCTATCCTAGCAAATGAAACAACCCCTTCGCAGCCTTCGACAAGGTGACAGAGCAGAATAGAGACACTATAGGCCCATTAGACACAGCTAGAGGGTGAAGCTGTGCTTTGGCCCAGTGTAATCTAATAGTACACAGGCTAGGGTATGGTCTGGAACATTTTTGGAGTAGTGTGCGAACTGTAGATGTACTGTAGCTCTGTTTTTTCATGTGGACCAGTGTTTATTTTACATGAGGTCATGGAATTGGCATTGTACTTGACAATAATAATAATTATTGCACAATTGAAATACATTTTATTGTCGAAGTAGTAGTATGTTTATTTGGACTGAATTGAGGTTCTAATAAGACAGAATAATATACTGTATTAAGAGAAAATGTGGAATGGTTGTGGTGTTGACTGTTTTCCCATTTCATATACAATACATATATTATACAAATAATTGACATATTTCAATATTACTGGTAGTATTGTTGTTGTTTTGTGTTATTATCTGTCTCTCCAGCTCAACCATTAACATGATTTGTCAGTAACAGGTGTTCTCCTCATCCAATTAAAACAGACCTGATACTGTGTTGTGCTGTGTTCATATGCCTACTGGAGGTTTCAATGCCAATGTACTGTAAATCAATGTCCTGCCACAAATATGGAACGTACGTTTTTGTGCTTTCCCCATTTTATTTCTCTACTGTTTTCCCTAATAAATGTGGCCAAGTTGGAGAGAGAACTCTCATTCCATTTCCATCAAATATAGACGGATTGCTTTTTGTTTCCCTAAAACCTCAAAACTGCTTGGCATTGAAGGATACGTCTGTGTTTGTGTGCGTGCAGGCATGTGGATTAGTGCTGTCATGCCTGTGAATATCAGCGGACGGATTTTGCTGTAGCTGCTATTTGCTGTTCAGTAAGCACTGCGTGCTGCCCATGCTAATCAAGCCCCAACAAAGCTGACAGAAATAAATGTATGGGGCTCAGATGTGTCAGATGGTTAAGTCAGCAGTCGGTTTACAGCCTCTGACCAAAGACACTGCTTCGCGCGCTAAAGGAATATCACAGAATGTGGGCAAACCACAAAGATTTAGACAGGAATACAGATGGTTATGCTATTAGCAAGATTTTGAATTAGTTGTTCACTGTTGTGTTACGGAGTCTTAATTGGACTGTGATTATGATGGAATGTGTGTCTCCATGCGTGTTTGTGATTGAGGGGTGGGTTGCTGCTGACATAGAGAGTGACAGGCAGAGAAGGAGAGACACTGCCAAGCAGACAGATAGACACAGCCTGTAAGCCTAAACCGCATTGACGTGTTGTCTTGTCATTCACTGTATCGGTTTGTCTTCAATAATGCAACAACAACAAGCAGCTGTGCGAGGTTCTCGTATTTCTCGTCTTTTAATAAAGCCAACCTCGCGGAGCAGAACGTCTGTATCCTGAACGGCCATCATATCGATGGTGAACCTGTTACGAAACCATGTCATTTTCTTAACAAAGTCAGAGAACACCATTGTGAGCTAGCTGCCTGTCACTGTAACTCTGCCTATATGTAACAGGGTATAGTAAGTGACTGGTGGATAGGCTGGGGCTTCCCACGTTCTACACCAGTGTGGTTCTCCATTTCATGACCCATAAACGCCATTCATATGCATGCAGTAGCTATGCCCGGTCTTTCCAATGGTGCTCTTATTCCTTAATAATGTACCTGGCATCCTCTTTCCTCAGGGAAACTCTCCTCCAGTGGTGGTGAACACCGACACCCTCGACGGCTCCCCATATGTAAGCAATGGGTTTGACCTACATTTTCTTTATTATACTAATAATGTATGACTCTAGTGCTGCTGCACTACAATTGACTGTAGTGTTGCATTACTTTGTGCTACACATACATTATTAAATCCTAGGCTGACTTCAGTTTCATTGTATTAGTATTATATGTGATTCAGTTGCGTTCCAGTCATGTTAATGTATGACTGATAATTGAAGTGCATATTCTCAACGTCTCTTCCAAAAACACGAAATAAGATACACAATAAATTCAGATATGTAGGTTACTCATCCCCCACTGACAGAATAGCCTACATAGCTGTGTGCGCTTTGCTGGTGATTCTGAATTGAATTGAACTGATGCTGAATATAGCTACAGTTTACATACTGTTCCTGTGCATTTTACTCTAATTAATAAGGTGTGACCTTTTTGAGACATTAGAGGTATGCAAATTCAAACAAACGGTATAAATATACATTTTATTTTACCCTGACTTGAAGTGGACAAGACAACTGTGATCAGAGCAGCTTTATCCCTCTAGCATGATTACATTGTATATTTTCTAGGTCAGGCTCCAGAACAATCTAGTTGGATGTTACTTAAGTGTCTAATCCTCAGGGATTGGCTTAATTGCAGTAGTGTGTAGTTACAATGCTCTGCCAGCAGGTGGACTAATGTAGATATTACAAAGTGTCGTAATAGGCAGGGATACACCAAATTAGGTACTACATTGTCTTGTTTTACACTATCCAAGGGAACGCAATTCTTTATATTCTATAGCACAGAAGGGTATTGCTTATAAATGGCGTATGTATAAGTATTTCATTAATATGTAATATATTCTGGTTCGTGACTGATTTGTAGTGCATTATGGCAACGTTACACTAAATCACAGGGCTGTTTATACTGTATATAATGTCACTCGCAGGTGAATGGGACGGAAGGGGAGATCGAGTATGAGGAGATCACACTAGAGCGAGTGAGTGTTTCACCGTGCTACGTTAATTTTGAATAAAGAAGACAGGTGAAGATGTGCATGTCCTGTGCGTAATTCTTGAGAATATAGCTGCCATTAAGGGAGCGATTCACCCAAAAACCATAATGGTGTTTAGGGGAGATGAATGAGATGATTGCATCAGAATTGTGTTTCACACTACGTTCTACAGACATGTTCCCTTCTATCTGTATAGTATGGAAGCCATATTCTTATAAGGGCTATAAATAAATGTGCTCCAGCTTTCAACTTTGATTCAACACTTTTTGATAACCAGTGCTACAGTATTGATAATTGAATAGCTAAGATGATAACGTATTGGAAAGGCAAACAATGCTACTGCCATCAGTGGCACCCACATGCTCACCCAGATGAATTGAAGATGATTGGCAGTACCAAGTGGAAACTTGTATGTGTATGTGCTTGCATGGCAGGGTAACTCAGGCCTAGGATTCAGCATAGCAGGAGGCACAGACAATCCCCATGTAGGCGATGACCCCAGCATCTTCATCACCAAGATCATACCTGGAGGAGCTGCAGCTCAAGATGGGCGGCTGAGGTAAAACCTTTGTCGGATTTGCACCAGCAAACATAGGCGCTGTACTGTATTTGATTTACGGGTGGATTATTGTTAAATCCAGCTGTCACACAAAGTCTGTGTGAATCGCTGTTCAGACTAGCTGTCACTGTGATTGTTAAACTACCATATTAACTCTCTGGTAACCGAATAAGGTTGTAGTTAACCAACTGCCAACTAACTAATACGTTGCTTATTGACTTCCATTCGTTCTTATCTATGTTGGGAAATGTACTGGTGAAATAAGCTTGTTTTTTAGTATGGGTGACACACATGGCTGGTAGATTTTCCTCTCTAGACTTGTTTTGCCACCTTTGCTGGTACAGTATATGTCTACGATACGAGTCCCTGTCTCCACTAGCAGGGTGTCGGTGGGGAAGTGACACTAATGCCCAACCTTCTCTCTACTCCCACCCACCCAACTGTCCTGCACTTTCCTTGCATTCGCTTACAAGTCAGACAACCGGTTATTTTTCCACCGAGAAGCCTACCCAGGGTAGAGGAGAGAAGCCTAAATATAGCATAATCTACAATAGCGCCCATAGCTCATAAGCACTGCAGCCCACCCATCCCAATAGTTACATGAGAGAGGCTGGATAAACCTGCTCAACCTCACAACGTCAGCATGGCCTCCAAAGTCATCCCTCCCAGCCTTCAGTTGTCAAAGATGTTGCTCATAATATTTCATGTTGTCTCTCTTCCGGCAATTTCAGTGATGAAAGACTTCCGCTTCGATTATCTGATTGATGATATGGTTGACACTGATATTGGTGCTGTGTGTTTTGTATTAGGACGCTCTCTATAATGTATTTGAATGGTCCAATTTTAAACAAATATTAGAGCTACAGTAGACAAGGTCAGGCAAAGGCAAGGGTATGAGAATTGTCTTTGTCTGTTATGTCTGGAATTATGTACCGGATACAACATCTAAAGCAAAGAAGCTAAAGTGTATTAATACAAATATCAGGTAGTAACTACAAGCAGTTTAGCTAGCCTAATACATTTCTATACAAAACAAGGAAGATTCTAAAGTTTCATGTTACTATAACAACATTAGTTAATTAATTTACTCCCTTACCTTATGTACTGTATAGGGTTGCCTTTCTGTACAAAACTGTACATTAAGAGCATGGCAGAAACAAAACTATAAACATGTATGAATGCATCAGATGCTAATCTTTCACTGTTGACCTTAGTTTCTTATCTTGAGAAAATAGTGGCCTGATTTTCTTGCTTATATTCTGGCTTCATTGCAACCAGTATATCCTTTACATTTCAATTACACACACTCCCTTCACTCGAACTGTATGCCCATGGTTATTAATAATACTTGTGATTCAACAGTGTAAGTCAGAATGTGAAAAGAAAGCCTAAAACTGCAATTGGCTATTTTAAAAATCTCTCTAAATAGCATGCCATCGGCATTATTAGGCCCCTTGGTTTCACACTTGCAGGGCGTGAATGATCAAACCACAAGGTGCAACATAAATTAGAAGTGCTATAATTGTGTTATCAACACGTCTGATGTTTGCCTTTGTCGGGTTGCATTTTGCTGTGGGCAGCAACGCTGAGGGTTTATTGTAGCTGAACAATATCTTACACATATTATATAATGTGTACCGTGTGATTTTTAAATAAAATGATTCTAAAGATGATTTTATATCAGCCTTGGCTTAGATTTGCATAATTTGTGTATCTGATGGATTTGGTGTCTTCTGCTGACTATATGCGACTGCCTCTGATCTTCTGTGGTACAGAATGGTCAGGCCTCTAAATCTTTGCCATGTATGTCCCGATTGCAGCGTGAACGACTGCATCCTGTTTGTGAATGACGTTGACGTACGGGAGGTGACACACAGCCAGGCAGTGGAGGCGCTGAAAGAGGCCGGCGCTATCGTCCGACTGTATGTTCTGCGCAGGAAGCCGGCTGCAGAGAAAGTCACCGAGATCAAGTTGATCAAAGGGCCCAAAGGTGTGCGTGCGTGCATGCTTGCGTCTAGGTCTAATCAAAGCTTGGTATTTCTGTGTATATTATATATCAGTACATTTCTTTAGAGATTTCTCAAATATAATATTACACTCGCATCATGAAGCAGATTGCTACCCTGCACGGGGTCCCAACCTTCATTTTAGAACCTCTTGTCAGGAGCCACATAAAAAAACAGACCGGAACACTAAACTGTGGAAATGTGTACATGTGTTACACAAGTATGTGTATAGATGTGTATATATGTAATTTTTTTAAATTATTATTATCTTTTACACTTTTCAACTTTTTCCCAAATAATATTTCCTTCACTTTTCTGATCTTCAAAATATATAAAGAATAGAAAATAGAGATGCTTTGTGACATATTTTATACAAAAAAAGACATTCCTTGTGTGTTTCTCTTAGGCCTAGGCTTCAGTATTGCAGGTGGTGTTGGGAACCAGCACATACCGGGAGATAACAGCATCTATGTGACCAAGATAATCGAGGGTGGGGCCGCTCACAAAGATGGCCGACTGCAGATTGGGGATAAGATACTAGCGGTCAGTCACTTAACCTGTTGCCGAGCATCACTGACATTCTGTCTCTCACACTATAAGGATTTAATACATAATGCTACAGACCACGGACTCGCACAAATACTACACACATGCACACACAGCCACACACACAAGACACACTCATTACTGTCAGATATTTTCACATTTTGAAGGATTCAACACACTTTTAGACACACACACACACACACACACACACACGCATACACACGCACGCGCACACACACACACGCACACACACACACACACACACACACACCTGGTGTGCTTCAGCATTAAGAGCCCAGATAAATAGCAGCTGTCAATTTTATGGGTCGAGAATACATTCATTAATATGGTAATAGATTTGTGAATCCGGATAGATGTTTAACCATTGCAATACCACGTCAGACTGAATTACTGCCATCTCGTGGACAACAAGGAAATGGCAGCAATGCAGGTGACTGGTAGACTTATTACAGGAAACCTCAAAATGGTGGGTGTTTATCTACTAAATGGTGTCTAAACCAATGGTATGCTCTTGAATGAGATGGGACGCTATTGCTTCCATCACTCCTTGGTGTTTCTCCAGTTTTATGCTATTATACACACAGTGTATCTTATTAGGAAATAAAGCAGTTATAGGCTCCTGTAAAGGGCCAATATGTATTATATTAATATAGTGTATATTAATATGTTGCCCATGTTTTTTTTTTTTTTTTACATGTTATTTCCTTGCCTGATGTTTGTGACTATATTTAATCAAAACACAAGTACTTAAAGGTTGGGTAAGCAATTCTAATCCAATACACTTTTTGACAAATTCAGTGACTATCTCCTCCAGTGGTTTTACACAGCCCTGGCTCTGTAAATGCGAAAACAAACAAAGCGGTGCAGGCCGCACCACACAACACTATCCTGTGCTCAATGTGGGGGGCGGAGCTTCTGAGGGGGCACCCTATGGCATTAAAAAGGAGGGTGTGTTTGTTTTGACGATGTTCAAACGCCAAACAGTCTTCTTCCAACATTGCTGACTCTACCTTTAATTAAAATAGCTAGTTAATATCCGGGCCATGGGCTAAAAGGGCGTGAACCTCCATAGCAACATCTATTACTGCTATTGCACTGTGCCGTTGCCTCATGTGCTGTCCCGACCAGGTGAACAGCGTGTGCCTGGAAGACGTGATGCATGAGGATGCAGTGGGGGCTTTGAAGAACACAGCCGAGGTGGTCTACCTCAGAGTAGCCAAGCCCAACAACCTGTACCTGACTAACTCCTACAACCAGCCAGACCTCACCAGCAGTAAGTGGGGTTAGCTGATAAGCACACATGTACTTGGACATATCACAATGTAAGATGTGGAACCTTTTTCATTTACACTGACAATATGTATATGCAACCTGTTCAAGGAACAACAGGAACAAATGAAAGACGTTTTAATGTTTAAGTATCAAGCTAGTTACAAAGTTACAAAAAACAATGAAGCGTTTTACATTTACAAAATTAAATGTTATTTACCCTGGCAACGTAAGCAACATATTTACGAATATAAATTACATTTTGCATTGTATTTGCAATGTTGTTAGAATACAGTACACATAGTATTATACATTTAAACAATTTTACATAAACAAACTGTGTTTTCTATATCAGTAACAGTATAATGTTGTCCTATAGCCCTAGCAGTAAAGTTTCATGTCTGTGATTTTGGTTAGCTTGTATATTGTGTTTTAAAGCCTGAAACCCTACACAGGTGATTATTTGGCTGAATAACCCATCTCTTAGGGAGATGTCAATCAAGCAGGGTATGCACAGTGTACCATACACGCCCAGAAAATGCTGAAAAGAGGCCCAACCTGTTATAACACTTGAGTGGCTTTCCAGAAGCCTTAAGAGAAAACGACAGCACCCAAATGATTCAAACGATAAGCCATTATATAGAGATTACAGCTTTTGTCTGCATATTTCACAGCATACTCTCATATGGACACCGACCTCAGCCACCCAAGTTATCTCGGGTCAGATTACCCACAAGCCCTCACTCCCACATCCCCTAGTCGGTTTTCTCCTGTGCTGCATGGCATGATGGGAGATGAAGACCTTCCCAGGTGAGAATCAATGTATCGCAATGTACGCTCACATTCTGCATACTTACACAGTACGCAGTATTATTGGAGTTGTTAGCATTAGTTTTTAACATTTATTAGTTAATTGTTAACAATAGAATCGTAAACATTATTACTATTATTATTATTATTATTATTATTATGATTATTATTATTATTATTAAATGTGAGGTATACTGTATATATATAGCCTATTCACTATGTTGCTGGTGAACGTTGTGAGTGTTCTGTCATTAGAAGTAACTGGATGCTTGAGTGTGCTTCTTGTGTCCTGACTCTCCTCAACACAGGGAGCCCAGGAGAGTGTTGATCCACCGGGGCTCCACAGGCCTGGGCTTCAACATCGTGGGGGGGGAGGATGGAGAAGGCATCTTTATCTCCTTCATCCTGGCAGGGGGCCCCGCTGACCTCAGCGGAGAGCTGCACAAAGGAGACCAGATCCTTAGTGTGAGGAGTCCAGTGTGAACACACACACACACACACACACACACACACACACACACAAGATCTACACAATATCTATATGCAAGTATATATGTACAATATAATGATGTATGTACGTAATAGTAATAACAGAAATAAAAAATACACAAACACACTTTTTGACACAGTTTCACAAACAGAGAAAAGAAGTTAACAAAACCTGAAAGATAAAATTTTCGGCAAATGTTATTGCAGAGTTATTATTTATTAGACAATCTTAAAAAGTAGGAAAATAAATAAACTGGTAAATAGGGATGTGCAAACATCTCCCGTTGTAAAGTCTTTTTAAACCCTCTTAGAACTGACTAAGGCTGTACTCACACTTGGCCCAGTTATACTGTGCCGGAGCATGTTTGAGTCCGGAGCGTTTGACTCGTGTGATCGCTCCGTCCCGTGCCCGGGTATGGTATGTTTGGTTGGACTCGGGCACGGTACACATCGGTGTGATCGCAAACGTGCCTGAGGACGGAACTGAAGTCGATAATGCTTTTTTCTGACTTTTAGGACACATTCAGTGAAACGATTACGGGAACAAAATAATTGGCCTGAAACCTGAAAGTAGCCAACCTAATGTTTTGGTGTAGGCGTGCCCTGGCCCTGAATGTTAACTGCAGTGTGAGTGCAGGCCAGCAGGGGAGTGGGGAAGGGGGGACAATCGTGCTCGGGCGTGGTTCAAGGCAACTGGGCCTAGTGTGAGTACGCCCTAAATGGCTCGTAAGGCCCTAGTCAGCTTAGGAGTTGGTGAAGTAGATCGCTGATGACAATTCAAGCGCTTAGCAAATTCCTTGGCTATTCAAACGAAGCAAACGTTTGCCTAGAACTCTTCAACCTCACGGTTCTACTTGTTTGTGCCTGCTAGGTGAATGGTGTGGACCTACGCATGGCCACGCATGAACAAGCAGCCGCAGCGCTGAAGAACGCTGGACAGACTGTGACCATCATCGCTCAGTACAGACCAGATGGTACGGCTGGAGAAAGAATCTAAAAACATTTGTCTTACTTTTCAAATCGACGATAGGTTACGAGTTAGCGTATGACGTGCTCTGTGGATGGAACATAGACATAAAATAAATTACATTGAAAACCTCTTGAATAAAATGTACATTTTAAGTTTTAAGTTGTAAACGTACCGTAATCCAAGAGCCTTTTTTAAGAATACAAGACTACAAGGCTAATAATTATTGACAGCTGTGAGGTGTATAAGTCCGTTGGTCCTCACGGTACACATTGAACCATTGTGTTCCAGAGTACAGCCGATTTGAGGCTAAGATCCACGACTTGAGGGAGCAGCTAATGAACAGCAGCATGGGTTCTGGGACCACAACGCTGAGGAGCAACCCGAAGAGAGCCTTCTACATCAGGTCCTCAGACTACAACAGCAGCAGTACACACCAGTACATACAGTACACCAGTGGCTTTCACTCCTTTGGAGGCCATGGTCAACACTGCATCGTTGAATAATATCATCCCACAACCAATGGGGTGGGAAAGGGGTCATGACCTACACTTCCTCTAACACAAAACCACTGCAGCATGGCAAATCACTCATTGCATTCAAAATCTAATCTGTTTTTGTGTTTTGTGCTTACTGTGTTTACTACTGAGGGCATACAGATGTACAGTAATATACACCCATACTAGCATACCATAGCATAACTGACTGTGAACAGGTTATGGGGTGTCGTTTGTTTTCATGTGAAATGTGGGCCTGTAAAGTCCTTTGACACTGTAATGTGATTAATTAAGGACTATATAAATAAACTTAATTTGACTTGACTTAAACACACAAGGCACAGTAATGTAAAAGTTAAAGTGTGTGTGCCTTAATAACCTCCTCAATGTTCTCCTGGGCTGACCTCTGTGGTCGAAACAAGTATTACAAAAGGTTTGTGTAGTTGTTTGAAACTCGGAGACCTCGTGCCCCTGTGGTTCTTTTGCGGCTCGCATTCCTCTCTACATCTCCCCCTACAGTTGTAAATGTGAAAACTGCCATATTTGGGATAATACTGGACTAATAGGTGTTGACGTGGCGGCTGCCCTCCTCCAGGGCTCTGTTTGACTACGACAAGACTGCAGACTGCGGCTACCTGAGCCAGGCGCTGGGCTTCAGGTTCGGGGACGTGCTGCATGTGTTGGACTGCGGTGACGAGGAGTGGTGGCAGGCCCGCAGGGTTAGTCCCCAGAACGAGGCAGAGGAGGTGGGCTTCATCCCCAGCAAACACAGGTACGACAGCGGGCATGGCGCCACACACCCTCAGGTCCTCTAAATACACAAGTGCACTCCTGCGGACACAGGCTTTGCGCAATGCGCACACGGGCGAGAGCTCAGGACGTGTCTCCTCTCGTCTTGTGTTTGGCGTGTCGGCTAGTTCTGTATGCAAAAGGAGTTGTTTTCCCATACACGATATTGGTGTGATTAACAACATATGTTTTATATGCTCAGAATACTCATTTGTGGCATCTAATGACTTCTGTAGTGGGCTTCAGACTGTCCATAGTCTCCACGGACTGTGTGGATGATGGTGACATTTGCACACGGTGCCGCAGTCTATGTCAAGAAGAACACTTTGTTTTTACATAGTGTAAAAACAAAACATTTTAAACATAGTGTGTAGGGGTGTAACGGTACGTGTAGTCGTATTGAACCGTTTCTGTACAGACGTTGCGGTTCGGTGCATGTAGTTTGTACGGTATGGTGCGAAGATAGCTGAGCGTAATGCGGAAACAACATTTACAAGCGCATGTTCCTCACGGAGCCTGTAAGCTGTAAGCCTTGGTTCAAATTGTACACCTGCCTGGCCTGCCTCTTAACAGCTGTGTGGGGAAAATGTTGGATCGGTGCGGTGTGTTGGCGTTGTTCTACAGGAAAGCCCGTTGCAGATTTTTCTCCACTTTTGGACACTGCCATGCACACAAACTTTGTGCGGATCGCCGAGTGATTTTACCTGGCCAACACCACCGGCACTATGTATGTAATTAATAAATGTTGCATACATTGCTGTAACGTCGTGTGGGCAGAATATTCCCGAGTGAGTCGTTTAATTAATCGACTTTACACAGCTGACTAAACTCTGACCAAACAAACATTATAAGCAGATGCAGCGTGGCAAGGCAATAACCAAACTGAACAAACCCAAACATATACCCTCCACAGTGACATAATAATGGTGTGTGTGCGGGGAGGGGCGAGGGGTTCGGCCTGTTTGGCCTGTTGCATAACACACCGGTGAGAATGAATGGGAGGGGGCGTACCGCCCGTCTGCGCAGCTTTCCATGCTACAACTGCATTGTGCATATTATTATAGAATCATGAATGTATTTATAGATACTGTATGACAAGATGTCGTATGAGCAACAAAGTCACGAATACAACGTTGTTATACAACAGAATACAGCAGTTGGATCAATTAAGTGATTTAGAAAGGGATCGTGGCTGAGCTAATGAAATGTTTACTTTTCAATTATTATTTGTAGTGTATTTCTGCTTCTACATTACACCTAGGCCTATATTACTGTAAAAAATGTGAGGCATATAGGGTATTTGAGAAAAAACATCATTGTATCGAAAATTTACCAGAACGTGATGTCTAAACTGCGGTGTGAACCGTGACTTTAGTGTACCGTTACACCCCTAAAAGTGTGTAAGAAACGATTTTTTACTTGAATGAAAAATCAATGCATTCATGTGATGTTCTGAGACTAACCTGTATTCATCGTGTATGTCTTAAATGAATTCTTTCCTGACCCTGTTTCTGTAAATTTGTCCAAAGGGTTGAACGGAAAGACTGGTCTCGTATGAACACCAAAGAAAGGGTATGTTGATATGCTAGCTAAGTCTACCCGAGTCTATTTAGCTTTGTTTAAATCTTTGTGACCTTCTAAACTTTTGTGATCTCTGTATAATGTAGGATCACACTCGAGACAGCTTGGGCTCCCAAGGTGAGTTGGCTTGAAGCTTGACATCAAATTCTGGTTCAAATTCCCATTCAACAATGCTTCTATGCTAAACTTGCTATTAGTCATCGCGTTGCCCACTCAAAAAGCACCTCCCAACCCCAATGTTGAAATGTACATGGCAATAATAAATGTCTGACTGATGTTTCTACCTCCTGTCTCCAGGAAGAGACATCTCTCACAGTTATGAAACAGTCACACAAGTGGAAGGTGAAAATGAATTGCTCATGGCAAAATGTTTGGTTGTTACGCGTTGTCTTATCCAACATTTGACAAACTTTCCCTGTCTCTCCCCACACAGTCCATTATGCAAGGCCCATCATAATACTAGGCCCTGTAAAGGACAGAGTAAATGATGACCTCCTCTCCGAGTTCCCTGATAAGTTTGGATCCTGTGTACCGCGTAAGTATTCACTGTACACTCTCATTCAGTCATGCCTAGTAGCCGGTTTAAAAAAACGAACGCAGGAATGAATGAATCAGTAAATAAATCAGTATGCCCTTAACTGACAGACACCACACGACCCAAGAGGGAGTATGAGGTAGATGGGCGGGACTATCACTTTGTGTCGTCGCGGGAACAGATGGAGAAAGACATTCAGAGCCATCGTTTCATTGAGGCAGGCCAGTACAACAGCCACTTGTATGGAACCAGTGTCCAGAGCGTCCGCGAGGTGGCAGAACAGGTATCTGTATAGGCTCTTTAGCATGCAACACATGTAAATGTGAGCCTCGAGGGTAAATATGAGCCTTGAGGACAAACATGTTTTTATAAAGTCATTTTGTCAAATTGTCTTTTAAATGAGAACATTCCATTTACTTTGGTATTGCACTTTTACTTAAGGATCTAATTTAATTGGCTATCTGACTGCGAATTGGAGAATTGGTCTGAAATGATTGGTTATAACTCGTTGATGTCACCTGGGGCCAAATCTGAATCAGGCTTTTTAATTTTTAATTTTAGCGAGGGATAATAGCTTAATGACATGTGTCCAGCACTTTCAGCTCCTTTCAGGTTACACAAATGTAAACTCGTGAACTTTATGATAGCTCGTAAAATCCGCATTCTGACACAATCTGGATTCCTAATGTTTATTTTTGTTCTGTGTGAGTAGCAGGGGAAACACTGTATTCTGGACGTCTCAGCCAACGCTGTGCGTAGACTACAAGCTGCTCAGCTCCACCCCATTGCAATCTTCGTACGGCCCAAGTCATTGGAGAATGTTCTGTACGTGGAGTTTTCATAAACACGTCTTGTGCAAAAGTGCTATAAAACATTTTTAATCTAGTCGTATTATTTTTGATTGAAAAAAATACTGTTTGGAGTTGTTTATGTGTGTACATTATACGAATTACATTATATGTTATGCTGTTCATCATTTGTGTTTGGGGGTCATGAAATATGGGTCATGAAATATGAGCATAATACAAAAATTCTGTTTAATTATTTATGATGTATAGCTAATATATTAAAACAGCTAGTCGATGTGTGAATAGTGTTTGTTCTGTGTATTGCAGAGAGATCAACACTCGCCTGACAGAAGAACAGGCCAGAAAAGGAATGGATAGGGCTCTCAAACTAGAACAAGATTTCCTGGAGTGTTTCTCAGGTAAGCCTTAATCTGTAAACAATACCCATGGACCGAAATGTGAACAACAATATCATGTCACACACAGAGACTGATATTTATTGTGAAGACAATGGGCCTTATGCAACAGCCACCTGCACACAGAGAAGCTTAAAAGGGGAAATATTATGAAATACTAACTTTTTCAGTGCTTATAGTGCTACATTTGTATTGCTTACCGATCCACACACTGCTGTGTTGTCTGCAGCACAGCAGTGTGCATCATAACATCGACCCCCAGCCTCAGAAGGGCTGAGTGGCATGCTTTATATTTGATGGCACCAGCATACAACGCTGAAGCTTGAGTTTTACTGTTGTAACAGAAATAGCTTAATGACACATTACTTGCATCTACCCACAGTAAATAGCAGAAACCTACTGTACGTTTTGATAACCGGTTATGTACATAAACACATTGTGTAAGTTACACACTCAAGTCGTCAATTTGCATTTAAAGGTACAGGCACTGAAATTGGCCACTCTGAACAGAGCTGTTTAGAAATGGTTGATAAGGGTGTTGTACTTAATCCATGTGAAATATGTACATGTCATTAAGACCTCAGGGAACTGTCAATATGTAGAAAAGGGGAATAATATGTTGTTTTTTTATGTTGCTATAGGAGATTTAATACAACACACTGCATTATATGGCACTAATTAGGACATCATTAATGTTTATAATGTCCATAAATGCACATACAGTTAAATACACCTTGTTTTGTGTGTGGAAAGATTTGATTTGTTTGGGCTTGCACCATTCTACTAGCCTGTAACCAGGAATTTGGTCTGGGTTTGGAATTGCTACAACTGTTTTGATCGCCTCATCTAGCTCTACCAGCATTTCGAAACACACTCGACTTCAACGTCATCTCACTAACCCACGCTTATTGGACCGCCAGCAGGGTGGCTGTGGGAACGCTAATGCGATCAGGGTTTCCAGACTATAATCTCAGCAAAAATAAATTGAGCTAAGAGCAATAGTCTACCATTTTATCTCCTGTTCCCCTGACTTTCCCCTCAGAGAGCAATAATGTGTTATCATACCTCAATCAAATACTGATTTGATATTTAATGCTGATTTAATTTCAAAGCGAGAATTAGATTTTTGATAGAATGTGATTGAAGCTCCTAGTGAATGGTTGAGCAAATACACACGGTACTCTGCTTCGCTCCTTTAATCCGCCGTCTCTATTTCTCTCCAGCTGTGGTGGAAGGAGACAGCTTCGAGGAGGTCTATCACAAGGTGAAGACGGTGATCGAGGAGCAATCGGGGCCTTACATCTGGATCCCCACCCGGGAGAGGCTGTGACGCTGCACCTCGCCTGCTTAGAGCCCCTCCCATCCCCCACCCCCCACCCCCACCCCCACCCACCCACCCCCCGCAGCAGCCAGCCAGCCAGCCAGCCAGCCTGCCTGTCCTCCAGCGACAACCAGCGCTTACGGCTGTCACGGAGGACGCCACAGAGAGACACGCGTGCACGCCAAGAGACAAACGCAGAGAGAGACGCACACACTAGGGGCGCAGGGGCGAGCCAGGAGAGAGAGAGGGAGAGAGGGAGGGAGGTAGAGAGAGAGAGGGAGAGAGAGAGAGGGGTTAGATGTGTAGCCACGGAGAAGAGACTGACAGAAGCTGTCCACCCAGTACTCACCATACAGCAGGGCGGGGCTGAGCACTGGCAGAGGAAGGGGGGACAGTCAAGAGTTTGGAGGGGTGGAGGGTAAGCACAGAGCATTTAGTCCATCTCATCTCCCCCCTCCCCCCCTCCCCAAGCTCCCCTCCTCCCCCTCCTCCCCCGCCAATGCCCATGCCTCTATATGCCCGACATGGAGGTGTCAAACACAACTGGGACGCCATCTCTCACACCTTCCTTTCTGTGTCAGCTCTGCCTTCATTCTGACATACAGACAGTCAGACAGACAGACAGTCAGACAGACAGACAGAGGGTCGTCCTGAACACATCGTTTTTATTCTTTTTATTTATTTATTTATTCTTTATTTTTCCCTTGGGAAAGGCGTGGTCTCTGAACGTTAAAGCAACACCTCAGCAATGACCGAGACTGGCATTTTTCTCAATCACACTTTTCAAGTATTGCAAGGAATTATTTAATAGCAGCTCAAATAACTAATTTAAAAAATGAAATAAATCTCATACGCTGAATTTGTGCATGCATCCTCAAAGACAATGGAGATGGGAGACAGGAACAAGAGTAAAAATAAAAAAGAATAACTAGGCCATGTTCTCCTTTTCCACCTCCTTGATTGTGAAGGAGGTTTTTTTTAGCATGTCTCATAAAGGGGGCAGGGAAGAGTGAGACGGCCGTGTTGCCAGCATTGAGCGCAACCAGTTGACTCTCTTGACAGTCAATATAACCTCTGCTCTTTTATGCACACACACACACACACACAAAACGACACACAGACACGTCCATCGAAACACACACTTGCACCTAACACCTGCACAGACGTACAGTACAAGCACACACACACACACACACACACATAGTTTTTAACATCAGTTGGCGTGCCCGCACAGTGTTATGGCGGAATGCTAGCTGATGTGGCCTGTTTGAGTGTTGGAGGATGAATGATGGTGATGAATGTCCTGTCTGGGAGCTGTTGGCTTCATCTCATCACCACTAAACCGCTCTACTCCTGTCCAAATGAATCCCCCTCTGCCATAGACTTACACACTGTTTTCAATGGCTTTGTTACCATGCCACGGTATGCGTGTGCACGTACACGCGTGTGGAAAGTCGTCTAGGAATAGGTCTTCTTTTTTCACGGTTCCTCTGTCTCTTTAATCCTCACGTTGACACAAATGATCGTTTAGTCATGTTTCACTAATAAATTGCCTATATACAGTATACTGTATATAGATCTATGACAATTTCTAACAGGATAACAGGAGTCTGTATGAATTATCATCTCTTAACAGTTTGGGTGATAATGCTGTGATAATGCCCACGTTATTAACAACGATAGACAAACTGCCAGCTTCTAGCTGCACCAAAACCCTATTTGACATGTTCTCTTATGAGTGTTCTAAAAATAATCAAAAAACAATGCAGTACGACTGTGTGCGCGTGTGTGTGTGTGTGCGCCGAGTGCCAGAGTGTGCGTTATGTATTATATATTATTATAGTATATCATGATTTTTATTTATCAATTGAAATATATAACTATGATGTATGAGTAAACTGTGTACACGGGTGGCGTCTGTTCATGTGCACGCTATAGAGCGAAGGCAAGGGGGCGGGCACACAAGGCAATGACGGTTATGCAATGACAATGGTATGCGTGCTCAAAGGTTCTCTCCGTATTTATTACATTATTACATTTCCACTGACATTGCAACCACAGGTGTCGAAGGTGAAAAGGAAAAAGCGCGCGAGTGACTTCAAGGCAAAGCATTTGGTGGGTTTGTACGCACGTGTATTTGCTCAATGTTTTATTTTTTAATTACTATCACACGAGTGAAGGTAGAAGTGACCGTTTATCTATTGTTTATGTTCATTTTTTTTGGTCACTTGCTTCTCTTATCTAAAGCTGGATCCGCTGAAGCTTGTGAATGAAATGTATTTGGACTGAATTATTATTTACTAAGGACTCTCGGTGGGTGGTTCTGTTTGACTCACTTTGCGCCTGTATAGTTTTTATTTTGTTTTATTCACATTCATTTATTTTATTATTTGCATTGAGAATGGAGTTTTGAGGGGGTCCAAACCAGAGCTGTTTCTAAATAATAGTATTGGTTTGGGTGTCTGTGTGGCTTTGGACTATTCAGCCATGCACAATGCTGAATGGATTGAGGTGCAGTACATTCCATCAGAGACACATTCCTCTTAATCACTTCGAACACCCTGGTATCATCCAAACACTTTGGGTGGGGACTGGGAATACACACTTACACACCCACATACAAGCATATAAACACACACGCACACCAGCACTCACAAACACAAGTATCAGCACTTACATTTGCAGGATCACAGAGAAACAGATTACACTTCCTACATGATTGGAATATGTTTTCAATTTCATTATTCGAAGGTCCAGTGTGTTTAATATCTCCGCCATTCATATCATAGTGTGATATTCCTTATCAAATATATACATTTTTACAGAAAAGACTGATTATAAAGTTACAACAATGTCAACTGATGCTGAAAAATATATTTAACGACTACAAAAATATCAAGCAGAATAAAAATGTTCCAGTTCAGTGAATTGCTTGTTGTAAATTAGCTATAAAATAATAAAATTAATTTAAAAATGCTTTCTGAAAAATGTGTTTGCAACCTTGTTTTTTCTCCCCTTCAAATGAACTGAGGATGGAACTTCTGAATGGCTGCTGCTATAAAGATGAAGTTGAGAAGAATGGCCAAGGGAGGGCGCCCAACTGCTATATTTATCAACTTGGCCCCCCTGGTTCTCTCCCACTAGCTCGTCCACCCCCCACCATATCCTATCAACAGGGAAATCAGTATTTTGCTATACCTTACACAATTATGGTGTTTTTCATTGAACTTTGTGCTATGCAAGTGACATGTCGGCCACAGCACAATTATCTGTCTAGCGTTGAATAATAATATTTACTTTTTTGAGTTGGCATTGTGTGTATTCTCACTTTATTCAATGTATTAACATGTACAGTATCCCATAATAATTGTATTTGGAAATTGTATCTACCTGATACATGATACTGTATAGTTTGAAAAAAACAAAACCCAAGCGCTCAGTGTGTCCACTGAGGTGCAATTTAATATGACAATGTATTGCATTATGGGCTGTGATGGAGAGCTGCTGGACTCCCTTGGCAATATAGCAGCTCAGCATTGATGTGCCATTTGGCGTTCAATACAATTATACCTAGAATAGAAATTCAAAACATTCCTCCTCAAGTCCCTGTTTGACTGTGAATGTTGGCCCTGCAGTACCCCTCCTACAAATATAGGAGTCCCTATTTGGGTATTGTGACAGATTCGGCTGGAGAGAAGGAGATCTCTTGAATCCCAGACACAATCCTTGAGACACAGACCACCAGAACCATCTAGAAAACTTTTAACATATAGCATTTCATGGGGAGCTGATACTGCATAAAAATGTATAATGCTGTATACTGTATAGTAACCATGTCTAGCTGTACAGAGTTGGTGTGCATGCCATGTGCGCATACGTGCGTATTACATACACATGTTACTTGTTGAAAACAGCAATTTGAACCTGAACCAGAAATGTATGTATGAGTGGACACAATCAATGCAACCCCACGATAGCCAATGAAGCGCACTCCGGGCAAGCAGCCAACCACAGATCCGCTAGCTAGCAAACAGCCCAAAGCCAACAACACCAGCTGAGGTGTTCCAAGCTAAGGGATACGGTATCGGGTTATCCTGGGGCCATTACCTTTTTTTTCCCCCTTGGTTGCACAGCATATGTTCTTGGTTTTCTTGCTGGCTGTGAATATCAAGAAAATCAAGTGATTATTGATGTTGGGGGGGGGGGGGGGCGGAGACTATAAATATATGTGGTTTGAGAGAAGCCATACGTCTTCCCCCACTGTATATTTCAGGTGGAACATGTCACAAATCACCACGGCAGTAAATAAGACACCTAAGTCAATGAAAGACACCTGCCTCATATTTCATACAGAAGCATGCAACTGCATGTCAAAGCCTGACAGTCCCTGCCCTGGCTTTTGACCCTCTGACATCCTCCACAGACAAAGGGGCCTCCTGGGCTTGGTGTGGTAAGCAGTGCCTGGCATCCCTCCCGGTGATCGAATTGAATTATCCAATTGTTTTTCACTCAGGCCTGTGCTGTTGAACTTGGTTGTTGGGATGACCACCAGGGGCACCTCCCACATTCTCCTCCTTTGATTTTATGAATGTTGTTGATACCACTTCTTTAAAACAATGTGCACAGGAACCAGTGTTAATACGGATGTGGGTCATATATTGTGTTTGCAACAAGCCCTCAGGATCTAATCTAGATCTGGAAAGAGTCTAAGCATGCCTCTATGGATCTTATATTGGTAGAGAAGATACAAGCTTGTCTTCAATCTACATGGCACCGTGCGGTACAGCTTCTGCCGAGCAGCCAAAATCTCCTGTAGCTCACCAAGGCATTGCTCTACCAAACATATTTGGCAGCCTGCGGTGAATTGTAGGCCTCGCCATTCTACATCGCGACAACACAAACACAGAACACCTATCGATGCATACAGTCCGCCACGCATTTTGCCAGGCTGTGTCGACGGCTAGCTCCTTCTCACATTTTTTTTTCTTCTCACTTTACACCTCCATTGTCTTTGTGAATGGTAATATGGGGATGATGATACTGTGCTTCTTGTTAGATCGTCTCACTGTCTGCACAGCGTGGCTCCAGGTGGATTGCAGTGGAAACACTGTTTCTATATACAGTACAGTATACTGTGTGTGTGTGTGTGTGTGTTTATATATTTGAGTGGTCTGATGCATTATACAAAATAATTTCATTTAATGGACTTTGCTAATATTACGCTGTGGTGTGGCATTCTGGTGTTTGGGACCAAACCCAGTGAGACCTGTCCAGTATTCTGGCACATGTATCCCTGTAATGCAGTTGTTATGCAGATACTCCCAGCCCATTAAAGGTAAACAGAAAGCCAAAACAGTTGAGCAGGCTGCCTTGGCAGAGCAAGGGTTTAATAAATCACAGACACAGTGCCACCGAGGAATGAAATTAAATCCTAGGTCATCAAAATGATCAGTATCACAGAGGTCGGAAGGAGCAGGCTTGCTTTAGTAGACACTTGTTGACCTCTGATCCCCATAGACCCCCCTCATGCACTCTCTATCTCTCTCTCTCTCTCTCTCTCTCTCACACACACACACACACACACACACTAAGGAAATAGAAATAAATAGATACATTTTTTAATAGCATTAATACATAATATACACTACGGTACTGTTCCAATATTTGGTATTATTCAAAACATGCCATTCAATGAAAACTAATATTTTATCATTCAAATATATTTTAAAAGGAAATTTAAATACAGCCGAGGGATTGACAAGGCTGGAAATATCAATTTTCACTTGAACAATAGTGTGCGTCACACTGCTTTCATCAAAGAATCCTCCATGTGCAGCAATTACAGCCATGCAGACCTTTGGCATTCTAGCTGACACATTGTTGAGGTAGTTTTCAGATGTTTCACCCAAAGCTTCCTCAAGTGGATCCCATGAATGGCATTGACTTGGTGTGTACTATTGTCACACCACACATTCAAGATGTGTTCCCAAAACAGCTTGATAGGTTGAGATATGGTGACTGAACTCGCCAATCCATTACACACAGGATACCAGCTGACTACTTCTTCCCTACTGTCAATAAGCAGTTCTTGCATATTTGGAGCAATGCTTTGGGTCGTCTTGTTGGAGGATGAATTTGGATCCCATCCAATGCCATCCACAGGGTATGACATGGCATTGCAGAATAGCCATCTTTGATCAATAATTATTTTACTCTGTACAAATTAGTGATGAGAGCCGGTTCCCGTTAGAGAGACGTTTTTAAGAGCAGTATTTATTTATTTATTTATTTATTTGTATTAATGGTAAAGAGAATAATATATTAGGCTATCATTTATCTGTCGGCACTGGGTGCGGGCTGTTGGAAGGTGTTGGCACCACTATCAAGCTTCTGTGCACGGCAAGCTATACTGTAGTTGTTCTGTTCCTTGTTCACGCCCACGGGTAGTTGGTAGCATGTGCGTGCACTTCAGTTGTATCCCTACGTATTAACTGCACATGCACAGCACATTAACCTGCTCTTGTCTTTGGTAGGTGTACTGTAGGCCTATTGACAAGAGAAGGATATGCATGCAGAGCCATGATATCAGTAGAAAGCTTAGAACATCTATTTTAAGTGATACACTCATATCATATCGACCATAGGTCATAATATTGTTTCATTTGGCTGAATTATAAAAGCCAGAAGTGGTAGCAAACGAACACAAACGGTTCTTATTGCCGAGCCGAGTCTAATGAGCTGGCTCACCAAAAAGAGCCGGAATGCCCGCCATCACTAGTACATATACCAAAGCACCTCTAGACCATCACATTTCCTCCACCTTTCTTGACTGATGGTCCTCCTCAAGCATCATCATCATTTTCTTCTTCTCTGTCACACCTCAAATATCCATCTCTCCATTACACTTTATTCCAGTCGTCCTCTCTCCAATGTCACTGTTCTTTTGAAAATATTTTTCTTTTATTAGCCAGTTTAAGATATTGCTTGTTTCTATGAAACTCTGCCTAGAAGGCCAGCATCCCACATCTTATCTCTTAAGGTGGAGTAAGACAAGCTGCATGGAGAAAAATTGCTATTTAATCTCAAAACAAACAAAATCACCTCTCCCTTCAATGCCATAGTGTGCTCCCTCAGAAGCTCCGCCCCTCCAAATTGGACACACATTGCCAAGACCGGCATTTGTTTGTGTTCCCATTTACAGAGCCATGGCTGTGTAGAAACATGTATTTTATTCAGCACACACACGGGACAGACAGTTAGCAACTGTGAGGAGATAAATGCAAGTGTATTAGCATACAATTACTTACCCCACCTTTTATAGTTGATGATGAGACTGGCAATTTGTGGGTATTGTTTAATGAAGCTGCCAGCTGAGGCCCGAAAAAGGTTTCTGTGAGGGTTTTCTAATGATAAATTAGTTTTTTAACAAGATCATTTACAATGTCACCTTGGCACACAGGAATGAGTATCTGAAAATAGGTATTTGTATGCATAACATACTAGTAACAAAGACAAATGACCTGTGATAATGTAAGAGATAGATTCTTATGTATGGATATTTATCACCCTTTAAGAAGGTATAGAAAGTTAACATACCAGACCAGTGGTGTTACAGGAAGTATAAACCAAATCCCTTTCATTCCTTAAGATATATCTTAACAATATTAGATGTGGAACCACTCTGCGGATCAGAGGACTTTTCTGTTTCTCAATACCTCCAAATAATAAGGACTCCTTCCACACAAAAACAAGCCAAGCCTATTTTTTATAAATCACAATGTGCCTCCTCTCCAGCTTCCAAGGCACCAGGGAACAGTGCTTTGGTACCTAAGCTCCAGCAAAATACTTAATAAAATATATATATATTCTCTCACCTCCATAGACCAGAGAACGAGACCACACACTGCCTGCACAGTACTGACATTGCGTCTAGTTGTAGGCCTACATCCTGTTTTCTTTTAGCTTATTTTCTCTGTTGTTAAATGATCCAGCAGCTGTCGAGGTGAGAGCAGGATAGAAGCTTATAATGAGGACACATTTAATGCATAGCATAGCGTCGGTGTGGCTGGCTTGGTGATTGGAGTATCACTAAGCACCATAAGAGCTCCTTCAGCATGCAGTCCCATGCCACTTACAATACAAATTGACACATAGAGAAGAGCCGTATTCAGTCCAATTGTTTTCATTCAAATACTTTTAGTACATGTGAATCAGGCTGCAATGAATCGGTTTGTTGTGCATGGTTATTTTTCATGGGGGGTAAGAATTCACTGTAGCCTATTTTTCGATCCTTTCTGCATTTGTGCATCCTCTATTATTACATAAAAACAGAAAAGTACCTGTTGGAAATTACGAGAGATGCATTTACTTGGATGAAAGAGGATGAAAGCATAGCATACAAAATCTTACAAATGCATTACAAGATCACTGGTTGGAAAAGCAGCAGTTATATGCTGGCTACATACTTTTTGTCATTTCTAGGCTCTTTTTGCTCCTTAAACAATGTACAGATGATTATACTACAGGTGGATTAGGCTACAGGTGTCCAGACTTGCTTTAGATAAATTACGCCATATGATATTTAACATGAATTAGTTTTTTTACATTACAGATAATAGAGACAATAACCTACTAGTATACGCAAACAGCAGGTCTGGCCCTCATGCGTGAATAATTAACGAGCGGGAGGCATATTTTACTACGTTAATCAATAAACGTATTTTCTTTGACCGTAAATTCCTCAACCCCACCCATCTCGCACACAAACGCCTGTTGTACTCGAAAATAAGTTGCAAAGCCTATAGGTGGAGGTCCACTGCACATAACATGAACATCAAGGCCTACTGGTCTTGATTTGCCTAAATGAACCATTGCTGTATTGAATATTGTGGATGAGTTTGCGTGTACACTTTCTAGAAGACTGGTAATTTAAAGTAATAGATGTTGTCTTATATCTTATGCTGCTGGGACTGGTATTTTATTCCACTTGATTCTCTTAGAAGAAAAAAAAACTAGCTTGCAGCAACATTGTATGCCTGTAGGCTTAAGTGTTGACAAGTGGCTTACTTATGTTATTATGATAGTGTCTCTGAAACCTACATCTTGAAATCAGTGAATATAGGCATATAGGTAGCCTATGTAACGTGAATATATTCACACGGTTCTTTAGTGAATACAGTGAAACTGTCACAATTATGTAAATTGTGAGTTTCACAGGTCATTTAGACTATTAATATAGCGTATAGCCCATGCTAAAAGCACATCTACCACAAATGAGTAGACTATCATCTCTTCTCATTAGTGCCAGAAACAATGTGTCGTATAAATTATTTGTCCCATCCGCCTAAATGTATCCTGCCTATTGTTTAGAACGATGCTCAACCCATGTGTACGCCTTAATGTCGGCTGCTTTAGGGCAATTTGTCTTTTGAACACATTTAGTTGCCTGAACTTAGTCTATTATGACATAATGTTAATCCAATTACAAGGCTCATTCATAGCCTATTACATTGTCCAAGCTCTCGCACTTTAACATCCAAACAGGGGAGTGAGCAAAGGAATTATTTAGGTGGGGGTGGGTGCAGTTTCGGTACCATGTTGGCCCCAAACTACCGTCTGCATATAGCGCTGCTGCCACCTATAGGCAGACCGCTATCGGAAGGCTCGCCAGTGCAGCAGCAAGCGCCGCTGGATTCTACTTGGCACCACCGCGGGGATATATACAGAGCGGGGCGGAGCGTACGCCAGTTGAGGTTGTCCGTGCCATTCGTTTTTGTGCAGTGATGTTTTTGGCGAGGAGCCGACGACAGCGTATAAAACAGATCAGTGCGTAACTTTTAATGTCCTCCATGCATGCAAACGCGTGATTTCTGGATCCGAGTCGATGATGCAACATTTTCTTTATGAAATATACCTGTAAAACTGAGCAGCCGATACGAGTGGGGTAAATATACTACTACCACCTTTTCATATTTTTTCACCCAACTACCGGTAGTCTTTTCATGGAACATGCCAGGGGTGGGCTACTTGTTTACAAAACATGCCGAGAAGGTATATTTTAAGGACAACATTGATACAGAAAACGTTTAGTAGTTTCTTGTTCTCCTTTTGCAATACCATGGTTGCGTATTGATCGGTCTGTCATCGAATTGAGGAGGCTTTTGAAGAAGTCGGCTGGAATAGATGAACAAAGAGCTTATTAAGCCAAAGGATACCACAAGTTTTAATATGCATTCCTTGTGTTCACAAGGGAGAGGCATGCGACAGTGGATATAGCCGAGTGATTTTTCTGGTGATCATTAGATCTTGCCAAACTTGGAAGAAAGTTTTTATGTTACGTTAAGCATTATTAATTACGCGAGATAAAAACTGCGTAATGACACGTTAAATACGCTTAACATTCTAGATACTTTTTTCAGCGATAATGTTTTGAACACATTCTTCACAACTAGTACTCTTGAGACTTGATATATGCGGCCATTGAGCAGCCCACCTGCCAAATACTCTTAGACTACATTTCAATTAATCCTATCGGCCGATAAGACTTCATTTGCTCATTTGCGATTTCTGCCTGCCATTATGGAGCTGGTCTGCAAGAGTGTTGTGCTTCTGGGGCTTATCATCCTGGAACTGATCCTACTGGCTTCTGCAGAGGAAGGTGAGTCATATATCTCGAAATGCTGTCATAAATTTTATTTTGACTGTTGTGACGCTTTCTTAGTTTAATACAACTTATCATGTAGAGGCTTTGAGTGTCATATGTGCAATTCTAGATTTCTTAAAAGATTTAATGAGCACAACTAGGTTGGTCATTTATTGAGGGCATTCTAACAGAAGTAACTTAGTTACTTATTAGGGCCATGGCCACCTGAACTCCACCAGAGAGCATGTTTCAGAGGGTCACTACAGATACATCTGTGGCCATCCAAATTAGGCATTTTAATGATGGTATGTAAAATAAAGAAGAACCATACACAGTAGAAGCAGGTCTATGTGTGCTATGGGGCAATGTCAGGAGATAGAAATGTAATGAATAAATACAAATTAGTTTGCAGATGTGTGGGACTCCACTCCAACCACAGGAACTCAATAAGAATGAATTATGAAATCAAGCTGAGGGCTATTTATGAAGATTTTTTTTGGAATGCAGAAACGATGCACCAACAATCCTAAAAAAATTAGATTTTAATATGCTGGTGGAAAATGCCATTTCAAATGTTCTTAACGGCCTAAATAGCTTTAAGCCTCATTAGAAGTTGATCAAATTGCTGTTGAAACAACTTTATTATAAAGCATTGACAGGATTTTGGCACTGTTCTGTGGTGTATCAGTAGGGATACTGTTTTCCTGCAGTAAGCTGCATGGTTAATAGGATTATGTACTGCTGCAAGACCTGCTTGTTAATATGATGTAGGTGCTTGCCCACCATATGGGGTTCATGTTGCCTGGATAGATGTCTTTTACATTTTGTGCCTAGTGGGGGAAACTGGTTTTAATGGCAAGAAATAAAGACACACTATTTATTTTGTGTATTTTAGCACAGAAAAACATCACGGCCCACCAGGTATAATATTCCATGTCATAACAGGAACAGCACGGATGTTGGGCACAGCGATTGTGACTGACTAGACAGTGGGTGGAATACTTAGGCGGGCCCTCACAAACACATGCCATGTGCAAAGACTATTGCAGGGCTATTCAGCACTGGTCCTGGACTACCCCTGCCCTGCATGTTATAGATGTCTCCCTGCTCCAACACACCTGACTGAAATGATTGGGTCGTTATAGAAGCTTGACACATTCATGTGAATCAGGTGTGCTGGAGCAGGGAGATATCTAAAACATGTCAGGCAGTGGTAGTCCAGGATCGGTATTGAATAACCCTGGACCATGTTAGACCAAAACCTGGGCCCGCTTTTGACAATACCAACATTTATCTGGTTTATGAAGCTAGCTGACAGCTGGTTTGGACTTTGTGTTTCTGAGTGGGTTGTGGGTTTAGGTGAAAGGAGGGAGTATTTAATGCAACAAACTGCCAGAGGTACCTGTCTTTTAAAATGTTAAAATAAAACATCTAGGATATTTTTTTTACTTGGGTGAGGTAGCAAGCTTTGAATATATTCACCCAGTAAGGCATTCTCAAAAGGGGTCACATTCTGCTTCTTTTGTAATCACATTTTCTTTAAATCCACCTAATTTTCTTTAAATCCATTTACCTTTATACCCAGCCATTGCTACATCTCCTTTGTCTCTTTAACTAAACTTCATCGCACGGCAGTGTCTCGAACCTGTGAAGTCTAGCAGGGCATTTCTATTCAGAACCTAAGAGGGCTTATTTGGGTCCCAATCCTATCTTTCACGCACATGTAGCCCTTTTATTTTGCTACCCTTTCCACGTCCTCTGTCTCCTTGATATTTGACTGCCGCTCTGCTCACCCACCCCCCCACTTGCTGACTGTCTCCCCTGCCGTGGAAATGTGGAACATTTCCCAGAAATCCTTTTAAACGGAACTGATTTTTATAAGAAAGGATTTGCATTTAGAGCGG
>JAODUK010012196.1:0-28799 GCA_027564635.1 Typhlichthys eigenmanni | reverse complement strand
TGAAAAGATATGCTCACATATTTGCAAATATGTGAGGGGTGTACTCACTTTTGTGAGATACTGTGTATATATATATATGTGTGTGTGTGTGTCTCCCTGCTCCACCACACCAGATTCTAATGAATGGGTCGTTATCAGACTTCTAACAACCCATTAAGTTGAATCAGGTGTGTTGGAGCAGGGCGACATCTAAAACATGAAGGACAGTTGCCCTCCAGGACCAGGGTTCCCCAGCCCTGCACTAAAGCATCGGCAATACAAATGCAGTCCGTTGCCCATTTTTCAATATGAAGATCCCGGTGTAACGTGTGTGTGTCCGTGCGTCCAGGGCCGATGGCAGTCCCAGATGCAGCAGCTGAGGGACATGGGGATCCAGGATGAGGAGCTAATGCTTCGGGCGCTGCAGGCCACTGAAGGTGACATCCAGGCGGCCCTGGAGCTCATATTTGCAGGTGGCCCAGGACTGTGAGTGCACGCCCGGGGCAAGGAGAACAGAGGAGTGCCAGTCCTTTTGCTAAATATAGCGTCGGTCATCCCGCCACCCTGTCTCACGGACATTGTGAAGTACAGTAATGAGTAATCACAACTGAGTCACTGCAACATGCATCCATACAATTCGCATGGAATTGTCGCAAAATGCTTTCGTTATCGATTTTGTTAACCTTATAATAAAGGCAGTTAGCACAGTCATTGCCTGTCACTGACTCCACCCACTACAACCTACAACTGAAAAATGTGTTTAGGAGCTGAGAGGGGGACCACCAATAACATTAACGTTAACGTTTGAATTTGATGACGTATGAGCGTACTGAGTGTACTGATGAAAACCAGCCAGGTCCTGGGGTTATTCTTAATGGATATGATGTGTAGTTATGTTTTCAGTCCATAAAATGCTGAATTTTGTCAATATTAACACCAGCATTGATGTGTCTCATCACAGATCAAACCTATTTCTTTGTTTACAGCTCAAAAAACACATTTTCGGGTGCAGTTAAACTTTAAGATTAAGAATTAAGAATTAAAAAATTCTATACTTTCAATGTTGTCCTTTGGTTGCAGTTCACATAGCTGTACACCAGATGTCAGTATTTCATTTCCAATCGACAATGGGCAATGGGCAGTGCTGCTTCTACCCAGTTTATTATTAAAAGCAGTGCTTTGTGTTTAGATGGGTGTTTCTCAACCCACGGGACCTGCTGTCCTGCATTTTTTAGATGTCTCTCTGCTCCAACACACCTGATTCAAATGAATGGTTCATCAGGCATCTTCAGGATTGATGATTTGAAGCAGGTAGACATTGTTGGAAAGTTGGCCCTCAAGACAAGAGTTGAGATCCACTTGTTTAGATGTTTTCCAAAAGTTTATGTTTGAGTCCATTTTAAAAATTATTATTATTATTGGTAGTAGAAATGTTTTCTATGTGCAATGGTACATCAAAAACAAAACTATTTAAAATTAAATTCCCCATGCTGTGCAGTTTTTTCTTAATATAGTCATTCTACTTTGTAATAGCAGAGGTCTTTGTTTCCTCAAACACAGCCAGGATTATTTGCTTTGTGTCATTGTCTCCCATCAGGGCATTTTAAGGGAGGACATATTGCATGTCCCCCTCTGCCACCCACCGTTCTCAATCTACAGTAATTGCCCTGTTAGTTTTATTACCGTGTCTGTGGATGTGACAGCTCAATCGCGGGATTGCCCTTTCATGAGCGCAGCACAACAGTGCTTTGTGTCTGTCTGCCCCTATTACCATTTTATATGCATGCACACCTGCGGGCAATTTTCGCCTCCAACTGTCTCCATGGGTATTCTAAAATGATGTGCTTCTACAGAGTTAAGAGGAATAGTGTCACTGTTTTAAAATACACACTTTAAAACACCGTAATTAAAATAGAAACTGCCATAGTTTGTACAGGCGAATACGACAAAATATAAAACGCCAAAAGGAGTCGCACAGAAAATGTGTCATTTATGTAGCACAACAATCTTATTAATTATTTTTTTGCTTAGTCGTAAAATGTCACTTAAGAATCATGCTGTTGGCTTTAGTGGCATGCACGTGTACATGGCACATTTGCATAGGCTATTAGTCCAGACCCGGCAAACGCTGCTCTCAGCACGTCCAACAACAATTTACTGTCACAAAGCGCTGATCATAGTTGCCATGGCGACATATGTCTTGGGGAAAAAAAGTAAGTGAAGCTCACACACATATTACGGATGCCTATATCAGCCCTGTTTTATGTCAGCCATTTGAAGGCAACATTGGCTTTGTCTTACCTTAGGGCACTTCACTGTGCTGAATCTCCTCTAAAGCCCTTCATATTGAACTGTTATTGTGATTGCCTTCGTTATGAATCTGAAGAGAGTGTGGCACTTTTATAATGAGCTACAATACCATAGCAGCGGATGTCAATCAAACCATACTAGCTATTATTTTTCCTTTTGTGTTTGCTTCTCTTGCCTTATCAGCTCCTTAAAGCACTTCATCTTCACAGTGTGCCCACACACGCACTGGTTTTTAACGGAGTTCATATTTAGACTTAACAATTGCCTTCTCTTTCTTGGCGAGACTACTTTAATCTGTTGACTTTCCATCACAACAAGAAGGCAAGTGTCTGACAGGAAAAGCAGTGCCCGGGAGAAACAGGAAACAATATAACACAATGATTCCTGCCTAATGAATTAAAGTTGCAGCTTTGAAGCTGCGCAGGTCTGTCCAATTACTCCCACAGCGACCCACTGAATCCGGTAATGGCTAAGGTTTGTCACCCCCTTCATTATGGATGGTGTAATAAGCCTATGGAAATCTCAATTGCTGTCAGACCTTTGTAAACGTTGTAAAAGCTGTTCTAATCAAGCTTCTGCAGACAACCAGCACAATGCTGGCAACGATACAACAGGATTCTACCCAGGTCACCCCCTGGCAGGTGCCAGATCAGGAGAGAATAGAGTTCACGTAACGTCCTCCATTTGCTTTTGTCTTTCTGAAAGGTGCCACTCGCACGCTATTAGCATCAGGTCTGTTACCTGAGATTGCTTTCTGCCCAGTGTGACTGAGTGGAATCTGAAATGAGCTCATGACGGAAATGTGGCCATTTTCTATCCTCTTGTGGACCCATTCATTGCTTTCAAGCAGTGTCCCCCACCACACCACAACCCCCCCTCTTATTTTTCCACACTCCTTTGTCCACAAAAGCAGCTTTGATGCATTTCATCCTAGGTGCTAAAACCTTTGACAGAGCTTCCCCGGAGAAGGACAATCACAGCAGAGAGAGAGAGAGGTTTAGGTATAGGCAATGCTATATACAAAAAATGAATCGTAAAAATAACGCTAATAGAAGTGATAGCCCATGCTACCTGATTGTTACCTGGGGAACAATAATTCACACATCCTCATAAATGTGTAGAGAAAACCTCAGAGATAGAAGTTTTAAATGAGGCAGGACTTGGGAAACAAGGTGCTTAAGATGCTGTTCTCAGACTGGATGCACATTTACACCCAGCCTACATATGGGACTGAAGTCATTAACAGCCCACATGGGCTGGGTCCCTGCCGTCTGGCTGGCTGTTCAGAGCCAAGCTGAGTGTGCATTATGGAATACTCTGTCCACTAGAGCTTGAGAATGTTTCCTTTGTTTACTTGCTACCTGAATGTTTACCAGTTGTTATAATGTCTAACATGGGCTGCAAAAACTGTTTTTATTTCATACTCTCAGATTGAGACTATTGTGAAAGTGATTTTATGCAATGGGAGTTGATAAATGATATACCGAAGACTTTATGAATGTTGATGAGCAGAATAGAGCAGTTTCATTTTACAGTATTATACAAGATGGTGGTCTTTGTGCGTACCATATGTTGCATACACATAATTAAAGTAGAGAATATACTGGCAGGTATTATGGCTTATACAATATCCAATGTTTACTGTTAAAGTTAAACTTTTCATTTTGTGTCTGGAATTCCCGTTTTTACACCTTAAATATTAGGTAATCATATGGCTAGGCTGATCATTCCTCTATCCCATACAGTAAGTCAGTGAGCTGAGGAAGATAATGTAATGTATAGTACTGTAAATCTAATGTGTAATCCTGGAACAAAAACAGAAAAATTAAGGTTCAAGCTACAGTATGAGCTCGAGCCAAAAATACACCATCGCTCATGCGCCATGCCACAAAGTGGATCAAGGGACCAGTACGATTGCTGCACATCACACTCCAATATTGCTCTGACATTTTGTCCTTGACTGGAACAACAGAGATGTTCTTCATCGTTATCGAGCGGTTTCACCATGGTAACCAGCAAAGGCAAAATGACTCAAGCCGTTTCTCCTAGGAAATAGTGTACTGTAGTGGATATATGGCATGTGTATTCTGTTGTTATATAATAATAGATGACACCAAAACTGTTCAAAAGAACATTCACACATATTGGACTCATAAACCCAAATTTATTTACGTTTCAACCTTGATGCCTCCATGTCCCCATACAATACATTCAGTATCTACATTTGGCCTTGAGGGACTGTACAGAAATTTGTTATAGTAGTGCATACATACAGTATGTTGCAAAAAATAAAATAAAAAATACACAAAAGAACTCATACACACCAGTCAGTGGCAAGGGACATATAGGGCAAATGAATGGCTGATGGCTGGCCACACACACGCACGCAACACACACAACCGCACTTTAAGACACTTCGCTGTGGGAGGAAAAGGGCTCCTTTAGTTTCTCACAAGAGACACGAGCATGTGGCGAGTGAGTGATAGCAACAGCCTCTCTCTCCCAGAAAACCCACCAGTCCATTCTCTGCACTGTTCTGACTCTTTCTGCATTTAAATCTAAGGCCTTTCCCCTCTATACATTGTACAGCATGCATATCTGTACATATACAACTTGTTTGTGGTAATAACTGAGCAGAGCCTAGTCTATGTGTTGACCACAATGGGGACATACGGTTCATTTATTTAACTCTGCAGACATCTTTAACATATTTTCGTTCAACAAAATACAAATAGGTCCACTTCAGCAACACACCGCCTGCTTATAAAGCTGTACAAGCAATCTCCTAACTAAACAGGCGCCTCCATATTTGTTTTTCTCTCCTATGAGTGTTAAAGTACATATGTTGCCAGCCTTCTTAACCTTTCTTCCCACTTACTTTGCCAACAAAATAAACTTTTTCTCCACAAACATCTTCTCCAAGTGAATCCAGGCAGATTTTGTACCATTGCACGTCAGTATACATATTTAGTGGAAACATTCTCTGAAGCAGCAGTCCTTTCAATGACCACAGACTTGCATAGCACACAGGTTAAACAGATAGTGGCCATGCTCACCGTCATTTTGAAACACTACAGTATCTACTTACATTTGTATTCGCAGCTCTCGCTCACCCCAAACTTTCATCCAGTTATGTGAATTATTACAAATGATTTTAGTTTTTCCACTTGTGCTTACCTATCAACCTATTAACTGTTTGAGACTTGGTGAAGCCAATGAAAAACACCTCAATTGGAACTGTAATTTGTTGGTTGGATGACAGTAGCCTGTATGTACAGACACGGCCAAGCTTAAGGGTAGAATTCCATTCAGTGATAGAACATGGGAAACACTACAAAAATGTCCTTTGATAGTGGAACAAACATCTTTTGATTGGGGTGGGTGGGGCGACTGCTTTAAGGCAGAAACAAATCAATCACAAAATGACAGGTGTTTCATTTTCTGGGTTTGCAACCTATGCACAGATGGACATAGTGAATAGGTAAACTCAAGTGAAAATAAAAGAAATCAGTTACAGACAACTTCATCCCACCCCAACCTCAATCTGTACCAGGTGAGTAACACATTCTGAAGCACACAAAGTGCGCACACACACACACACCCCATACACATCAGTGCATTACATGACACACCCACACATGTATGCACCTAATAGGAATGGTCCATTATAAAGAGCTTTCAATGCTTGGCAATAGCTTGACAGGCTGTTTAGCTTCTGCCCAGGAGAAACGTGCCATGCTGCAACTGGACCTGTGATATCGGCAAGAGCCTCTCCTTTTGAGGCTCAACAATCCAGTTGGTCAGGAGGCAAAGGCATGACTTGTGTCTCTTGAGTCATGCCTGCAAAGGCAAACGCATGTTTAGTGGAGCTTGTAACAACAAAAAAGAAAAGCACCACAGAAGAATAGGCTGGGCTATTACCAAAAAACACCAAACAATGATGGTTGGGGGTGGTGGGGGGGCTGAATAGGCCATCACAAAGGAGTAACGCATTTGTAATAATCACCCCAGAATAAATTAGTCACAGAACAATTGTCAAAAGCAGAACTGGAGATCAACTGGTCTAGCGGACTGATTTGACCCATGCATTATAAGGCATTAACCAAACATTTGAAACCGTACTGACATCACGTTATCATATTAGGGACTATACATAGAGATGCTCATCTGAAAATTATGTTAGTCGTCGTTTTCTTTTTTTTTTGAAGTCGGAAAAAAAATACAAAAAAATTTAAATCTCACTATTAATGCAAGAAACCCAAACGTATTCTTAATCCAATGATGTCATTTTAGGGGAATTGGAAATGGAGAAGGGAGGGCAGATCAATATCTGCAATCCCATTGTACCTATTGATCTGAAGATGGGCGGATGGAATTGATTTTTCTGAGGTAGACAATGCAGGCATATTTCATTCTCCCAATGCAAAGTCATTCTAAGTGGCATGCGTTTGGGGTAGGGGGTTGTAGACAGAAGAGTATAGTGAGGGTAATTGGGCCCATTTGAGCACGCTCTCGTCCCTGGCCTGTGCCAATTGCACTGTGTGGCTTGGGCTGACCCTATCCATCACGCTCTGCTGTTCGTCTGGGAAATGCTGTACTTCAACTGTCGTTGGTGCGGTACCCCCGCACGGTGATAGGGTACCCCCGCACGGTGATGGATAACAGACGGCATGCTCTCGGACAAGATGGAGACGTCGGCCCACAAAGCTCACAGGCTGCCTGCTGCCTCTGGGTTTGCTGGGTGTGGGTAAGAGGAAGGGGGCAGGAAACACCATTCACACAAAGGCAGCTATATTCAATATCCCAGCCACAATATGAGGCCCCTGTGGACAGTTTGCCTCCCTTTGTCTCATAAATGCCCCTTCCTTATATATGGTGGCTACAACCTTCATGTTTTCTTAATGAACAGTTACTTGTATAGTGTCAGCAGAGCCTAACCAAATGAGAACATGAAACGTGAGTTTCAGGACAATGGTAAGACTCTCAGGAAAGTGTGTGTGTGTGTGTGTGTGTGTGTGTGTGTGTGAAGGGGGGAGGGAATACAATTTATGACAAACATTTACAACCCAGAAAAAAACGGTAGAATGTTGTAACTTTTTCTCAGAGTGTAAAGTGCTAAAGAAACATCTGTGATGTTGGTTTGTGATGTTATGAAGCATTATCTGTCATAAATAAAATGTTTAAAAACAAAAATTTACTCAGTGGGTTTTAACGTTATGAGTATGAGATAGTGTGTCGTATTGTAGCTGAGGCAGGTCTGAAGTCTGCGGGCCGTGAGGTGAGTCCGGTTCAGCAGGCATCTCAGTACAAGCCTACAAAAGCTCTGTCCAGCCACGCGTTGTTTTATTTATTTTTTTCCCGCCAAAAGAAATAGAGTAGGAGTGGAGCTGCACGGTGTCCCCGTGCGCACAGCAAGGGCATGGGCAGGGTTTTGGACCCACGGCACTATAGTGTCCTGATGGCCACGGGGTAGAGGAGGGACATGTGTTCCGCCCCCTTGATGGGAAGCTTGCGGCTGGAGTAGAAATGGATGATCTCGGGCACGCTGTCGAAGGGGCAGCTGTTCTGACCCAGGATGTACTGGCTCTCCTTCGTCCTGGACAGCTTCATGTGCATGAAGCCTTGGCTGCTCCTGGGAGAGCGCAAGAACACGAAGGCAGATGTCAGATGTCATGGACACAAAAGACCATGTTTGTTTTTAGTACAGAATAAAACAAATCTCTCAAATGTATATACTATATAATATATACATCTAGATATCTTACATTTTCTTTTATTCTATATAGGCTTAATCCATGTCGGGAAAACTGGCCGAATATTTACAGTATACAGAGCTACTTGGGTGTCTGTTCGGGATACATTAATAAGATGAGGTACAGTAAAAGCCACTGGAATGTGTTAATTTAAAATAAAAAGGTATAGATAATACACTTTTTGACAAATTCACAGCCCGCTAAAGTAGCTGTCGGTTGTATGAACACACTGCAATCAGTTGTTTCTACACAGCCCTGTCTATGTAAATGGTAACTCAAAGTGGTGCAAACTGCACCACTAGATCCTGAAATATGCAGCGCATTATGACGCATCTGATACACTGAGTGGGTAATCTGACATTGGTAACATGGCAATGTTAAACTGAAGATTGTAACACAGCAGTATATATAGTATAGATTGCATGTTTTTTTACAACTTCGGAAAATAATTTATCAAAGAACTGTTTTATAACGCACAACATTTATTTTTGATGTGACAGGTGAGCAAAAAATACCTTGCTTAAGGTTCAGGGGGGTACATTTCAATGTCTAATGTTTTCTTGTGATTTAGTTTGTATCATGCACTGTGGTGAATTGTCTCGTGTCTGCAAATTCACAGCTGCAGTCTTGGCCAGGTCACACTTGTAAATGAGATTGTAACTCGATGTGTTTTCATTATCTGGTTAAATAAAGGTTCATTTTCAAAACATGTTTCGACAGTTATTATTTTTTGCCATGGCAGATGAGCATGATAGTCATTTCAATCATCAGAGAACACTCAAAGCAAGAAATAAAAAAAGCTATATCTTCAAAGGCGAGGACATAATTTGTTGCTGTTAAGCATTATATCTACAGCTAGCGTGGTCAATAACAATTTGCACCACCCCACTTATACTGCTCTCACCCCCCTATCTCCTTACGCTCTGTAAATTAATGCCTACTTTGATTGAAAGTGTAGCTCAACGAAAAACACACATTCCTGCAACTGACTAGCTAGCTAGGAGAACAATAACTAAAGTCTTCCATTATAGACAAGGAGGGGAGAGGAGAAAAGCATAGGGTGTAACATTTATCTTCAGCCCCATTGTTTAACACACAACCAACACTCAGCATCGGGTTAGCATCTGAACCACACATGCAATGACTAATGGGACCTGTTATTGCTATCTGACGTATGGATCTGCCAGAGATTACTGTGACGACTGTACACATTCAGGGCACACAAGGACAAAATATGTAGCTGATTAGTTAGCGCTTATACCATCGACAAAGTGAGATGTCATTCTGACATCGCTGAAAAAACACAACTAGCATGGTAGCCTGCATTTACGGCACTGGCCAACATTACCCCCACCAACCTTTTTCCCTTTTTTTTTTCTTGCCATTGCTCGTCACTCTCAATGGTTAATGACTTGTGTAATGTACGTGCGCCGACTAGCTAATTCTGATGTACGTGTGCCCATTAGCTGTGACAAACGCTAGCAGGAAGCGGGCTCTGGGCAGCTTCTATGAGAGACATGCCCATTCTTTACTTATCTCCTAATTGCACGTGTACAGCCGCTGGTTGTGTTCCCTCACTGAGCCGTGTGTGGAGAGAAACAGTCACTGAGATAACACTGGCCTGCAATACACAGGTTCAATCAGGGGACATCCACAAGGAACACGTACTGTAGGATACTGTATTATGTTCATTATTTGTCAGGTTTATTTTGCACTTTTGTGTATTTAAATCAATTAGATTCATATCAAATTGTTACGTGTTTACTGTACATCAAATGTACAGTAAAATGTGTGTTTATACACATTTTATGTGTGAGAGTACTGTACTGTACATAAATACAATGTGGGGGGAAAAAACAAAAACATAACCTTGAACTCCATAACCTTTAGGTTTTGTTAGGGTCAAATTGACCCTAAGGCAACCATATTAAACAGTTTCAAGGGCCTTTTCATTTCATAATGCAAAGGTAAAAATTACCAGGCGGTGAAAAGTTGAAAATGCTGCTAAATGCAGATATATAGTGTAAACTGTCTCATTACACCTCAAAACACACACATACACACTCACCTCAACTTCATCTGCATACATGCACACACACACGCATAGAGTACATACAAACTATTTTTGCCACGGTCAGTGTTTTCAGTACATACTGTATGAAGTGAATAATTTTCACCTGTTTGATACATTTCACCCACTGAGACCCCTTGTAAAGTCTAATATCACACGGTAAAAGTTAAACCACTGAAAGTATACTGCCCATCAGGAGCAGTTAGGGTTAGCTGTCTAGCTCAGAACATCTCCACAATTGGCCAGGAGGCAACGGGATTTGAATCAATGGCTATCCAATCACCAACGTCACCCCGCTCTACCCCCTGTGCAACTGCTATCATTATACCTAAGTAGAGAGTCAAGGTAGAATGCAGGCTCAGAACATAATCAGAATAAACATTATGTTCAACTAAATCATTCATCTAAATTGCTTTTGATTTGTGTGTAACATGTTGTCACTATATGACCTTAATATCACGACAGATAAGCAGAACATTGTCTGAGCTAGGAACATTCAAAATGATTGGTTCATGTTGTCTATTATCAAATAAAGGTATTTGTATACAGTATGGTTTAAGGTTATGGAATTAAAAAAAACAAAAAAAGAGTATTTATTATAAAGGTCTAAATGTACTACATAATAGTAAATCAAAAAACAACCTGGTAATGAGTTGGTTATGAATGTGAAACATATTTTTGGGGACAAAACAACAATAGTGATATTGTTTTGTTAATTTATATAGCAGGTCAATTTGACCCGCTAACATAATGAGTGTAACCAAAATGTTAACACAATAACACAAGGGTTAATGGCTTGTCATGAACTCATGCTATGTAATGGACATTTGATGTTGACATGCCATTTGTACCCTGGATCTCTCATGACCCCATCTGGAACTGCCCTTACTCAAAGTTAGATATTCAAACATTATGCGTGCCAAGGACCCTGATTGTCAACGGATGGTCAACAAACTCCTGATGACATAACTACACAACAAGCAGACCACCAAACTAAAAAATGTAGTTCTAGGGATTTATACAAGGATTGTACAGCAATCTAAATACAGTGATGATTTTGCAGTTCTGCAGACACATTAGAGCACTGATGTGATAAAGCACAATTCCTCAAAGGTGAGGTTGTCGTCTTAATTTACCACCTCTGGCAGCTAAGGAAATGCCTAACTCATGTTTCAGTTGTGGCCAGCAGTGACAGTATCTTAGCTGCACAGTTCAAAGAAACAAATTGTTGTTTTATTCAAGAGTCCAGCTAAAGCTGCAGATGTGTTGGGCTACAAAAGTGTAGAAAATAAATAGCTATATAGAAGTATAGAAAATAACTATGTTTAAATTACCATGCCTCAACATCCCAACAAGTATTGTACGTCATTAACAATACATTCATCACAATTTGAGTTCGCTGAGCCAAATATGCCCATAGTCGCATGTCTCTACATGTAGCGCCTGGAGAGATTGATCTCAATGTGCATGTGATGAATCCTCTTGCAAAGCACTAGGAGGCAGGCCTTAGGTTACACAGAGCCACACTTAAAAAGGCAAACACATCAATAGCAGTATTTCTAGATTCGCCGCTGACTTCCCAGTCAGTGTTTAGCTCTGCTTATCACGTTTCAGCCCCGCAGAGACAGAACCCAAGACAACAGAGCAATAGAGCAGTGCTGCTGATAACACAAATATGGGGCTATTTCTGAGGAGATGGGCCCTTTTGTGTCATCGTATCAATGTGTCCACTGGCTTTTATGATTTTATCTGGATTAATTTCACTTGGGAGGTCTGGTGTCCGGCTTTCTTGAGGAGCATGACTTAGAATGGAACCCTCAAAGAGCCGAAATGGCTTAATGGCAATCAAAGCTTATCTCCACCAATGTCATATTAGATTGGTGCATGAATGATGTTCTCAAAATGATAAATCAATTGCAAATTCAGACAACAAAAGGTAATTACCCTGAGCAGAGGCCATGACATTGTTAAGTATCACTGAGCATAAAATATCCTGGACATTTATTATTCAGCTTTTATTACAGTGACGGCCCAAACTGAATGGGACTGTCCATATTCTGTGCTATTCTCTAAGGCATAATGGCACACCATGCATGAAGAAAAATTCTGTTTCCTATTTTTAAGCAGGTCAAAGCAAGTCTTTGTTCTCCCGTTGTGTTGATTAAAAAATTATCCACTTGGGGCATACCTTATATATCAGTTATAACGATGCAGAAAATTAGAATTTTAACTAGATGGCTAGAGGGTCCTTATGGCAATTCAAGCAAAGGTTTTAGGCTCTTCCCAGAAAGACAGGTGATGTGAAGAGAACCTAATTAGGAACCTACAGACTAAAAAGGTCTTGGATTTACCTTTTATGATTTATTAAATAAATTAACTGCCTCTGTATATTTTCATTACAATCGCCTCACATTACTGTGTGAAAGTTACAAAGGCTTTAAAGTGTTTCTAAAAAGATTTAAAGCATCTAAAAGGATTTAACTCCTGAGAGAAAGAGAGAGAGAGAGAAACCAAAGGAAAAGGGCAAAGAGGACAAGACAGAACAAAACCCTTGCTTTCAGTCCTGAATACCCTTGAGGATGGGGTTTCATCTGAGACTTTATTAATGATGCAAAGCACAAACACGCTAGCCTCTGCCGACATTGCGGAACTACACAAAAGGTCTCCATTGAAATGTCCAATAAGAGAGGAAGGCAGGCACGCAAATACATGACAAATTTGAACTCTGTGTCACATTGTGTAGCATGGACCGTTTTTCCCATGACTCAATGCACTGTTCATTTTACTGCCTGGATCTGCCTTATTTACCATGTAGCAAACATACCGCCCACTGCTTCTAGTAATGCTGGCACGATGAACACTTATTTAAATTGCTAGCTGAAGGTGGCACATGTCCATATAAATACACAGAAAGCACAAGCACATAGTGTAACACATGCTCCAACGCTGTACACAAACACAAGCAAAAGGCTAGTCTTAATGCTAATCTGTTCACTGACTATTTTTACTTCAGGTGATATTGATATCCCAGCAAGCAATCTATGTTAGCAAGTCAATTAAGAACACAGCCTGCCAACCCTGAGCCATGGAAATAACAGAGTTATGCCAACGGAAGTTCGACATTTTATACAGTCACATGGTTCATGGAGAGGCTAAACCTATGGCAAAATAGTTCCAGGAAGTGCTTGGTGGGCAATTTTTATATATATATATATATATATACACACACACACACACACACACACACACACACCGATATATAACTTAATTTTTTGGTAATTAGTAGTTAATAAATGCACCGATTTACATTTAAAATATAATTTATAGGTCTTTAGGGTAACTTCTGGGAGCTATTTTGAGGCTCCGTTGCTGAAAAAAAAAACGGTCCATTGGAGTGAACGGAGATGACACAACTCTCTTCACATGGCTCTGTACCAACCCATTGCGCTCACCTACATATTAGAATGCATGCACAGTATAAGCACAGTTACCGTAGCTCACCCATAACAAGGCTTAACCCTCGTCTAAAACTATGACTTCGTCAAAGCTAAATGACTTGGCTATAAGGGGCGAGGCGCTGAGGGGTCAACAAGCTTGACAGAGCAGGGGAAGAGTCCCTGGGCTGGTAAAAAGGTTGTACAGTATACTGGTTTCTTCTCGGGCACAGAGGATATCCAGCTCTGTTGCATCACAGCCTTCGCACTGAGGTGTACAGTCACTGTGACCACCCGCTGTGTCGCGGCACATCCAGCGCGGGGCATGTCAGCACGGGCATCGCACTGTTTACCTCAAGCCTCCCCAAACAGCAGTGGAAATGTCGGACAGGCTTTGGGGAGAGCTGGTGCGTAACACCCTCCCTCGCCACGCAAACTGCCACCAAGTTGCGCTTGGACGAGTCGACGTCTCACGTCAGCAGCAACCTTGTTTGGGTCTGTCCGACGGTGGGTATGTGAAACACGAGACACTTCACATCCTTACCTCTGCAAAAGTCTTCAATCAATCGTTCCTTTATAGTTCAAACAGAAGGAAGGGCATGCACACGGCTTTTTTAGGTTTGTATAGCATTTCACTGCCCCCGTCCCTCCGTCCCCCCCTCCCCCTCCCCATTTTTTGTCTGGCAGCCAACATATTCCCCTCTCTATAACTTTATTTTTATCTGTTTAAAATTGAGCCAGACTCACTGATTTGTCTATGAGTGCTTGCCAGACTGTATCTATAACCTGGAGCCTAAATAGATCCTGTCAGAGTTCATTGACAGTATACAGTCCAGTAGGTAATGATATTAGCGGCCATTCAGACAATCAAAAAGGCATTTAGACATTTAGACCGACAGTCAGACAGGCCGGCATGCTAGCTGATAGTCAGGCAATTAGTTAGACAGACACGTAGATGGACAGACAGTCAGCAATACAGGCAAGCTGGCAGTCAAACGGGATGTTTTACAGCCGTTTAATCAATCAACCAGTGAGACAGAAAGAGGCTCTGTTATACAGAGAAGTATAACTGCGCTAGACAGCATTATCTGGCACTGCCAAGAGCAAAACCATCTCTACCACAAGGCTAATCGAGTGGAATTCATCTCTTAACATTTTACTGTCATCATTACATATTTTGTTTTACCATCTTTACCATTCTTCAATAAGTATATAGCTTGTAAAAACTGCTTTTTATATACAGTACAGGAGGATTATTGTATGTAATATGATTGCATTTTATTTAAATCTATGTTTATTATCAAGGCTGAAGTAATAATTTCATATTCACATTTAAAAGGGGTAGAGTGTATTTGTTTTATCCTGGGCTTTAGATATGCATTTAAACACAAAGGCAGTGTGACTTAGCAGATTTCATGAACATTTGAGTTAGAAAACAAATATAGTACTATGTATGGCAATACCCTGCATAAATCAGGGAGGTTTAAAATACTGCCACTGTGCGATACTAGACCTTAAGCAGTTCTTCGGCCGGGGCCTTTGTTGTGGGGGGTTCAGTGTCAGATATAAAAGCAGAGTTTTCGTTGAGACTTGCCACTGACATTCATACACACAGACCCCCTCTGGAGCCAAGGACCCCTGTGATTCCAATGGGATATGGCAGCACCGCAGGTGAGTGTGTGTCCTTTCGCACAAACATAACCTCCACCAAATGTCAGAGTAGACCAATCAAAGCTGCATCCCTTTACTGGCCACAGCAGGGGTCAGAGGTTGTGGATGGAGGGTATCAGTTAACCGAGTTACGGCCGCTGCAGCATATCGGGAAGCCGGTCGGGGCAGTGGGGTTAGCGGGGTGGAGGACAGGGGGAGGAAGCGTGTGGGGGAGTGTGTGGTGGGGGGAGACAGGTGTCTGGAAGGTGAAGACTATTACCATACAGAAGAGGCTGAGTCAGCAGGCGATTGAACTTGAAGAAGCAGCTGTACAAGTAGGATGGCAGAAAGTGTTCACTCCGACACACAATACACTATTAGCTGTGTAACAAGGTATGCATACAGTACAGCTCTGGAAAGAAAATTAAGAGACCACTGAAGCAGTTTCTATGATTTTACTATTTATGAATTCACATTCATTCATGTATACAGTAGATTTTTTATTTTCTTTTTACATTTATAGTATATTGATTTTATTATATATTTTTTAAATTAGATGTAGCAGTAGTCTAAATCTTTTCCAGAGCTGTATATGTGCTTGACAAAGCACATCACTGTATTAGAGGCAGCTCCTGTCCCAATAAAATGTGTTGTTTTTGGTTTGCTTTGAAATTTACAATTTACGGCATTCAGGTATAGTTAGGGAATAATTACACGTTGAACTTTTGAATTGAAATACTACAATTGACAAATTAATGTGAGAAGACATACTAATGGTTGATATACTGATCAGTTTTGTAGAAATTAGTTGACGAACAAATAGACATCCCTTCAAAGATGCTCTCTAATCGGATGGGCAGATGGGTTGCGTCCATTTGAGTGATTGACAATTAATTTGTTTGACACTGCAAGGCGCACAGGTTTGCGTGGCACGTGTGCATACAGTATGTTTATTTGTATACACCTGCTCTGTAAGCATTAAAGGGAGCGCGGCGTACTTACTTCAGCGAGAGAGAGAAGTCATTCTTGCTAGTCTCGCTGTTTCGCACCAGGTAGCTAGCCTCCTTGCACAATCTAAGCAGAGACTCAGCGTCTGTTCGGCTGATCGCTCCGTGGTACCAGCTGCAGGGAACAAAGACAGAGGTGGGGGTCCTTCACATGATTTGTTCATTTTCCAATATTTCTTTATGAAGCTTAATCTTGTTCAACTCAGCATTGGCCTTGTGGAACCCTTTGAGACTGTAGCTGCGATTAAGGGATAAAACAATAAGCTGGACCTGAGTAAGTCCCTCCCTCCAGTGACTGCAGACTGCAATGAGAAATCAATAGGGGATCATCATTTCACCTGGACTCACCCCGTCAGTGTACTATATCAGAAGCTTAGAATATATACTGTATATGTTTAGTGTGTGCATTCACATCACTGTGGAGACCAATCTGCACACATCATATCATACAATAATCTTTATATTCACAATCAGTGGCTCTCAAACTTTCTGAGGCAACAACAATAACAATAGACAATTAAAAACAGTACAGTGCATTTTAACTTTATTTAATGCATTCTGTGACCCCTTGGTGAGGAGTGGGGGGCTGTGGCCCAAAGGTGGATAACCACTGTTCTAACCACCGTCATGTGAACACTGTCATGTGACTCACAACTGGCTCTCCAGGGGCATGGTGGGATCAATGCGTTCGCCCATAGAGGGGCTGCAGTGGTCCAAGGAGGCCATCTTGGTGTTGACCAGACATCCACTGGAGTGGCGCTGAAGTGGGCGACCTTTCCCCTCCTTAGTGGGTGACATCCGTGCCTTCTCCACTCCGTCAAACTGGACTGTATGGAGGGATATAAATGAAAAGCCACGTAGGATTAGCCTGGGGTAACCATACCCACAATCTGGACACGCTCCATTGGGTATTGTTTCCAGTCCTTGCATCCTAATAGGCATAGACCTTGGGTTAATTGTGAAACTAATGGAGCAGCCATTAAACAATTGCCATTGCTACAACTGTTCATGTATCTATGTATCTGCCTCTACCACTGTTGGAACTGCACTTCAAAACAAATGCTAGACTTGCGTTTTTTTTTCAGCTGATTGGTTCGACATCCAGAGTGGCCGAGCAAACGTTATGCAAACAGGGTTTGCAGACTGTAACCTCAGCAAAAATATTAATGAGAGCAATAGTTTGTCAGAGTCAGGCTAACTGGGATACTCTCGTTCGTGAAATGTTTGCTGATTGCCAATGACTTGGTGTAATCCATTTAACTGCCCTGCTACTGTTAACCCTTTCCAGGTTATATAATATACTTATTAAATAAGAATAAGAGCAGATAATAAGATAACTAACCAATACATCCTGGCAGGACAGAGTAACTGCAATGTATGTTGAATGACATCTCAGTCACATTTATTCAATTTGATTAGAAGTTTAAACTGAGCGGGTCACATTTGTGCTCAATAGCACACCTCAGCTTTGATTCACAAATCTCTACAAGTATAGACATTTCCCATGAAGCAGTGAGTTCTGTGCAGACAATGCCACTTTCTGACTGGGTGACACCTATGACCAATGAGAGGGCGGCAGAAATCAATCTTACCTCATTGTGTACACGTTTCATCATTAAACATAGTGCAACCACGTGAAAACAAACACACCCATACACACACACATGTACACGCGCACACACATACAAAGTATACACAAACATGGGCACAAGCGCACGCACAAAAACTCTCACACACACACACACAGAGGTTAATCATTAAGCATGCCTTTCAAAACCACCGAGGTCAACTAGGGAATTGACTGGTTCCCATGGCAACTTCACAAGGAAGTGGCGGATTGTTTGGCAGAGCTCGGGGGGGGGGTGATCATGACATGACCCTGAGAATGGCAGAGGTGGCCAAGTTACTCTACAGCCAGTCAGGAAGTGGATAAGCCACTATTTACATGAGCTGACATGAAATCAGAGAAGCTGAAATGTGTCAAAAGCATCTGCAACAGTTCGACAGGGGCAGAACATTGTTGATTGTTTCTGCCATTAGCCTCCACTGACGTCACACAGGACACTTATGTTTAAAAAGAAGACAATACTATTTTAGAGCCACTGCTACACTTCTCTCACAATAACAGGTTTGCTTCTTACATCAAACACGTGTCTGGTCGTAGCTTGACAGCCCAGACCACTAAAGGGTTGGAATGCCAAACATCAATATTAGGCATCTGAAAGGGCTTTTAAATAGAGAATAATGCTCACTGCTAACTTGGTTTTCCTCTCTCTTCTTAACACTCCATCACTGAAGAATGTCAACCTGGCTTCCAGCGTTAAATGACCCTGTCTGAAAATGGCAACGGTTGCACAGACAGACAGGTGCAGTGACACGTCGATGAGGACGTGGCCCTTCGCCTGTCTGGACCTACATCTCGTGTGGAAGGATGCGATGACTCTTCACTGTATGCTAGCCACGTGTTTACCTTGGAACTGCATGGGATGACAGTATCAATCATTGTAGGCAGGCTACAACGGCCTGTCAACACAGGTGACAACACTGTGATAGTGAAAGCACATGGATGTTGAAAAGGTGTAGCTGCACACAGAGAAATGGCTAAACAGGAATACAAACATGTTAAAGCTGTTTCTTTGTGTGTGTGATGCCAAATATGTATTTCAAAATGGTGCTCACAAATGTGTCGCCTCACCGGTCAAAATTCTAGACATGGATTCAGAAATGAATAAACATACGGGTTCTCACTAAATTACAGTGTTAATAGTTAATAGCTAAACTGTTCCAGTGCCATGCATGTCCCTGATATATGACTCAATCTCAGACAGAAACCTAAAATAGTGATTGTCTCACATTTGGCCACTAGGGGCTCCCCTTTCCCCTCCTGTGCATTTTGCCGCTGGCTAGGCTACTTCAGATTGAAGTCAATGGCCTTCACTCAAAATATAAACATGATTATTTCAAATCACTACCGTTATCAGATTGTCTGCATTCCCATGGAGTCTGGAAATTATGTCAAAATGTACTGATGCGCAACAACTCAACTCTCAAACAAAACATACAGCATGACAGTCTCCCGGCCAATTAGCGATTACCTACAAGAGCCAACACAGACATACAATGCATTTAACGTGTTACGTGACAATGAAATACTTTTATGACAATATTAGCTTTAGACGCTACTTTTTTCCCCAATGTACATGCTAATGGCATAAAGCATGTTCCATGTGTGTTGAATGCGTGTGCGTTAAGACAGCCTTCCCATGGTAACGGAGAGGCGAACGGACAGACAGAGGTATGTGTTCGCAGCCACTCGTCTCTGTCCTCCGTGACAGATCACCACACGGAGACACAGACGATCTCCATCTGCCTTTCTCAACACATGTCCCTCCAACCGCCGCCTGTGTATGTTTGACAAAAGAGAGGGAAACAAAAATAGCAGCAGACTATAAGGAGACTTGTACAGTCACCTCCTGAGCAATGTCCACAGTGTTACTGTAGACACACTGTCCGTGCGGGGACAGTGTATCCACGGTGTCACTGTGGACATACTGTCTGTGCGGGGACAGGGAAAGTGAAAGCAATAATTACTTTGATGCAATGTCATTATCGCCAATGCCACGACATAACACCACCACCTCCAAAATATAATTCAGGGAGTTGTGTTATCACATATTGGCATCAGCGTTGACATTGTGACAATCTATGGGCTCTAATTTCCGGATGATGCAAAGCAGACTTGGTGACTTTAGTTGGGTGCAACGTGGTTTTTCCACCTCGCTCATCTCCCAGCTCGCCTTGACAGCTCTAGCGGCGAAATGGCCGCGGGGGACACAGCAGAGGATGTGTCAATCAAAATCAGCTGCCGCAGCACTGTGGTGTCGGAGGCAATCACGCTAGCGTCTTCCACTGGCGCAGATGCAGGCTTTGTGTGGTGGTTGCTGGGCTTTAGGCAAAGGTGCACTAAACACAAACCAAAATCACACACGCCACTGCTGCGTGCGTTATGTCGGCCTACCTCATGAATAATTTAACTAATGACTACTATCCTTACCCTGGTGGTTTATTACAGGTGTCGTACTGCGTCTGCGTGCGCTCCATCACTACTCCACATCATTTATTAATCCCAGTGCAACCCTTTAACAGCTACACCGCAGTTTCAGCCGATCACATGTTCCAGAATTAACAAATCCGTTACTGACTGACTAGTGCCGTGTGCCTTTGCTTGTGTCTTGACCGGGAAACAAGGGCCCTTTAACAGTATGCGTCACCAACGGATTGTGAAATCTGCAACATGTTTATTAGTGGCAGAGTTTCACATGTTTGTCCACATGCATGCAGGTCAGCTAGCCTGGGCTGCCACACTGCTTAAGTGTTACAGACTAATAACCTACCAGCAATGGAAACTTTGCTGACAAAACATAGGACATGGGGGAAAAAAAAGTTATGGGTGTAAATTTAACCTTAATAGCATAGTTTGTCTCACTGTGTACATAGTCCATTAAATCCTTTTTATTCTAATTTCATAATCCCAGCTTTACATACATTATGCAATACTGTTCTTATGGCCAAAACAACCCATTTCAGCTTCAACGTTGACAACAAAGGCATCCAGAAATCTACAAGCATCCCATTAAACTAGATTCCATGCTCCCTTTATCCTCGTTCACGTGTCGAGTGGCAGCTCTCAGCGCGACTTGCCCATCGACCTTTTCCTGTCAGTCCAGAAGCCTTTTGAGACTGCATGGCGCTTAGAGGAGACGGTTAGCCCAACATGAGGCTCCAGGCAAAACAAAAGCTACCACTTTATTTGCTGGAGTGTGGAGGGACCCGTGTCTGTTTGTGATTGCCAGCCGTCTCGCCAACACTAGCTGGAACAGCCGTGATATTACGCTTTACGGTTAGATATCACTGGGAGTCAGCAAAGCTCATTCCCATTTCGTTGTGGGTAGCAGAAACTCCAAGACACAGGAGATTTTAGAAAGGATTGCCCCGCAGGAGAACAAAAGCCACGAGAGTGCATTCACACACGTGTGCGCATGTACACGCACACCTACAAATTGTCAACATTTAATTACGTCGGTTTATTTCTGTTATTATACTGTATGTTTAGTCATATTTAGAACAAATATGTTGCAATGTTCTCTGTTTTTGCACTCATGTACTGTATAGGCATTTGTGTTAAGAGTGCATGTGTTATCTGTGTGGCTGCATGTGAAGCACAGCAAATGGAATCTCTGTATCTGATTGAACTGTCAGTCAGATGGTGACTGATGGCTGAAGGACTTGCTTTCTTTCCAGACGTGCGGGCTCCCATTCTGAGAAATCCCTACAAAAGAGCCAGGCTTGTCGAGTAGGGAGAGAGGCATTGGGAGAGAGAGAGAGCTCATTGGCAAACACATAAAATAAAATGCAGGTCGCAGTGCAGAGGTCAAAATGACCCCAGTGCAGCGTGAACAAGCCTAATCAACATGCAACATGCAAAGCAACAGACAACATCACTGTCGCGTTAACACGTTAACTAATGTGCACAGTAAAATGTTTAGATGGGCGTTAGTGGCTACACAAAACCACAGACTCAAAATGCCTCAGAGGAAAAAGGTGTCGGTTTATTGCCACTAATGTATTTGCAGGACAATAAAATGGGCCTGTATCTGGTTTAAACTGGCCAACGGCTGTGGCTTCACAAAACAAGGGAACAAAAAAAAAAAAAAACACATGTAGCCTTTCAAGTTACAAATCGAGTTACAGGTTTGTTGTCTACTCTCAGCGCTATACTGTGGACGTACTCACATACATACCGCCATGTTTGTGTGTGTTTGTGTGTGTGTGCGTGTAGCAGATTTCTCCAATTATGCTGGCTAATTAATTATCATTTACTAATGGCGCTTCAATCATATGCGTTGACAACTCTGTGGGGGCAACAGTGCGACTGAGTGACACATCTTGGGGTGAGAAGTAAGCTTTCCAGCTCTGACGAGTGAAATTAATAACAGGCCTGCCACTCATTCAAATGCATATCACACACCGGAAATAGTGCCCAACACAGAATGATACACTCCCCAGGAAAGCACACGGTACCTGAGAATAAATAAAAACTGGATTGTTATATTAATTACATGCTTTGGAAAGTCTACTAATGATATGAAAAGGGAGGGTTACAATATTACATTTCTCTGCAATGCGGTGGTTTAACATCTGGGGTTAGGAGTTCTTAAGTCCACAAATGCAACAATAATGAGTCGTTCAAAAAGAAAAAAAAAAAGAGCCGCAATCAACTGTTCTGTTCAAAATTAAATCTGCATATATTATAATTATTTTGTTTTTCCTGCAGAAACAAAAGGGAGAGGGTGAGAGGAACTCACACCAACAGGAGGATAATTAATTCATGTGAGAATATACAGGCCAAGTGCTGTTCAGGAAACGCCCCCCCACCCCCAATCCCCTTTTATTTTAATCACTTCTCAGCTCACACTAACATAGATGCTGCTGTTTACCCCTGGTCTGTATCTGAGCTAACCTTGATAGCTTCTCTCACACAGGGACTAGGGGAGAAGGCAAGCTATCTGGTGTTGTAATGGATGACCCATGCCCTGGTGCGTGACTGAAGGTCTGGCTATGCAGGCTGGGGTCACTAAGGGGGGCCTTGTAACTGTATTCACAGAGGTCACCCAGGGCAGCACCCCCCAATCGCCTCTTCTGTGTCTGCCACCGTGACCTTTGCCCCCACCACCCTCGGTGATGTAGAGTGAGGCCAGACTGGCTCAGACAAAGAGAGGATCGCCTTACAGTTGGACGCCAATCTTAAACTCACTCTCTTCACACAGGGAAACTGGACCTTTCCCATGGAGCTACGGGGCATAAATCATCTTCCTGCCCTGTCCTCGCCTACAGCCCATGGCAGTGTCCATTTACACGGTGCTCCTCTAAGCCCCCACTCTAAGCCCCCCCCCCACCCCATCTCCCTCCACACACACACACACACACACACACACACACAGTGCCAGGGGAAATCCCATTTCTGGCATTCGTTCTGGCTGCTACACAGCCATTGCTATTAAAACAGTAGTCACAATAGTATGGAGCAGTGGAATGCTTCAAACATGAGTGCAAAGTAAAGGTCCTCTTGGTTGAAAGTAGCTTATTATTTTGTCATTATGCTTGACAGCTTGGTAAACATGGCAAAAACTGAAGAAAAAACATCTAGGAGCCAAAATCATCCTAAACGCGCGGGATTAGCCACACGTAGAGTGAGGTAGGCAGCCAGGATATTTCGGACGGTTATGAGAATGATGACAGGAGGAAATGGAGGTCACCTGGAGTGGTAATTACCCATTCAGAAGGCAGTTCAGCACAATTAAAACTAATGAGCCTTCAGACAAAACCTGGGCTAAAGTTAGCGATTTTCTGACACGTAATCCAGATGGAAAAGTGCATTCATTTCTGGCCTAATACCCAACGTCACATCATACAGTGCTTTTGATCGATAACAACCTATCTTTCTGTGGGGTCATCGTCCGACAGCTAAGTTCAAGAGAAAGCTGTCAGACACTGCCATTTAGTAAGGACTGGCTCCCTTAATAAATATATGGCATAATACTGTCATTTTCTTCTTTTTTTTTCTGCTGTGTCGAGATTAAAAACAACAGATACCACGGCCATCGTTCCTAAATTCTGGTGATTAGCCACCAACACAAAATATACCAAACATTATTATTATTATATCACAAAATCTTTACCAATCTGTTACCAGTCAAACAAAGTGGATCTGTAATACTTTGTAGCGGCAAACATCCATTTGAAACCTATACACCTATTTGTATAAAGACAAATACAATCAATCTACAAAATAGCAATACTAATGATAATAATAAAACAACAAGCAATAGGTGGATGGGTTGATGCTTGAGTAACACGGTGGAAATAAAAACAAAGGACTGGGATGGGATTTGGAGGAACGGATAAATGCATAGGTGAAGGAACAACGTAGGATCCGATGCACAAACACAACGGATGGAGGGACAAAAAACCCTCGTCGGGAGAGACGGTGGGTACGGGGGGGAGGAGGTAGGTATGGAAGGGAGGAGGCGTGGGGGGGAGGCCGCGGGGAACACCAACACCCACCGTGGTGGTGCTGGTCACAGGCGGTCTGTGCTGGCGAGGCCTGGGACACTTGGGACGGAGACCCCAGCTCCTCCAGCTCATCCAGCAGGGGGGGGCTGCTGTTGAGCTGGCCGACCGGCGGGGGCCACGGCAGGTCCTTGATCACTTTAATCTCTACTGCAACGGTGGGCCCAGGTCACCACAGGGAGAGGACGGAGGGAAGGAAGAACAGACATGAAGGTGAGATGGTGGAGAGAGAGAGAGAGAGAGAGAGAGAGAGAGAGAGAGTGCGAGAGAGGGAGCGAAAGATAAGATAGAGAAGGAGGAAGAGAGACAGAAAGAGATAAGATGTAGATAGATAGATAGATAGATAGATAGATAAGGAGAATAATGAGAGAGAGCAGTGGATAATAGAAAGATGGGACGCATAGAGTTATAAAGAGAGAGAAACAATGTTGAATTGGTACGCAGAATAACAGATTCATACCACAGATGGCAGGGGGAAGAAACACACACACACACGTATGTGACAGAGAGCTGGTTGTTCAGCACAGGACACCGTTCGAGTTAGAGAGCGCTAGAACAGGAAGGCGTTCAACTGGAAAGGAAGAGAGGTTAGTAAAGCTCAAACCAAAACCCACACACAGGCACTCCCACCTCCTCTCATAACACATCTATGGTTTCGCTTTAAACCAAGGGTCCATGTGGAGCGATTATCCATACCCGTGGACCAAAAGTGATTAGAGCACACTTGTACTCCAGTCACGTACTGTATACAGACACCACGAGAAACATATCCATTGAGCTAAAGGGAGGGGAGAGCACACATTTAGGCCCCCGTAATAAAATAAACAACATTGTAGACAATATTCCCTACTAGCACAACCCTCAGAGTGATCCATCCTGGCAGTGATCCACCCCGCAAACACACACACACTCTACTGCCCCCCCGACTTATTCCCCTATATAACATATGGCTCATGTCCAGATGGGGGGTATTACCAGGGTAAATTGAGAGCTACAGCAAATCGGTCACAGAGAGTGGGGAACTTGTTAAAGAGAGCAGGCGATTTAATAAATGTGGGGATGGAAAGGGGACATTCTCTCCTTCCCCCAAAACCCCGTCCACAAGAAAGAGGTACAGATCTAGGCTAAATAAAGAAACATGGTACAGTATCAGTAGGAGAGTTTATGTATGTGTGTGTGTGTGTGCGTGTGTTGGGGAGGGGGTTTAGAGTATAGGCAAGGTGCACTTCTTGAGAAGTTCAGTGTTCCATATAAAATATAAATAAATATGAGGCCTTGGTGATTTGTTATCACATGGTAGACATGGAGTATTTGTCATAATAAGGTAAACGTGTACACCAAATACAGTGAGAATAGGTTCACAGTATATGTTACTATGCTTATACATATACATATAGTAAGAGAGTGAAACACTATCAACTAGAATGTTGTTTCAGTGGTCCAAAATAAAAGGTACAGACATTGTGGGATGATCACAAGGACTTCAGTCACAATGTCACTGAACATGCTAATGAGCAGTTATTTTGGCAAATTAGATCAAGGGATTAAAGGTATAGTAAGCTTTTCCAAGATAATTGTACATTAGTACCCTTTTCACCAAATATCTCCTTGAATTTGACTATCTTACCATTCTTTGTGCTCTGATAGGCTAGCCCGCTTATGAACTCCAACTAGTGACCAATGTGAGGCTAGTTTCCTCAGGGAAAGAAGTTGGACAGAGACAGCGATGTTGGACAGAGGGCAGAGGAGAAATAATATAACTTTTCCATTTCAGGGTGAAGTAGGGGGGCTCTCTTCCTATGAGACTAAAAGTATAATTCTCATTTCACATTGCAGATTAGCGTGTAATTGTTTTCAGGAGAGCAGAAGGCTGCTTGCACTTCACTCTGGTAAGAATAGGCGATTCAGGCAAAGCCACAGGCTCAGTGGCACCGTTGGATAATAGCATCTGGCATTTTGGAAATTAAGGAATACTGATTCAATAAGCAGGTGGGGCACATTTTAAACCTTGAGGCAACTAGTCTCTCCCTCAACCTCCAAAGTATTCAATACCACCGTCAGACCCAAGGGTTTTTTGAATAAGCACCGGCATACAGATCCCTTGATGTACTGTAGCACAGATGAGTGCGTCTCGGTTTCGTAATGTACCCTTGCTCCATGCAGACCTGGTTATGTCTCTTTCTTTTACCGGGCTTCACCATGAACATTCACACATTCAGGTGTGCAGATATGCAGACATTATGAGCTGTGCTTCAGGATGCTCAAGTTATTCTAAGGCGGTATCTTCAGAAGAAGTGGATTACTCTCGAAAGGACAACAAGCTGTCACATCTTAATGAAGACGCACTGACGACAGGCACAGCTTCATGACTGAAGACGCCATTAGAGCAAACTGTTTGTGTGAGACACATACGCCTCATGTAAAGGAGCTGAACAAAGAACATCACTGCACACTCACTACTTTTACACCAATATTGTATGTTGTCTTAGCATAATCCACAGACCATAGTACAATACATTGAGGCAGCAGTAAAATGGATCTTAGGGAACAAAACACATAATTAACAAAGCTTTTGTGTCTTATTTACTAAAACCTGTGCTGGACCACATTAGGAAAAGCATGGTGTCATGTCACTCCATGCTTTTCCCATACATGCTATATGTCATAGCTAATATAGCATGTATGGGTGCTCTCTGTATATCCTGGGTATAAATGTGTCAGTGTGGTAACGCGAAGATTTAGTTAAACCACACGCATGCGAATTACATGCACAGTCCTATTTCTACATTGACATTGTTCCTTGAAAGATCAAGAGTGGTTTGTGCTTCTTTATCTATGTTTAGAGGCCACTGTCGCCACAGGAACAGCCTATTTTTAAACCAAAGTACAGTATATGTTTTTATGCTGTTGTGTTTTTTTTTTTTTCGTTTTTTCATTAGACTTTGGCGCTCAGTCAAAATAAAAACATCTGCAGCATAAATCATCAGCCACACTTGTTTGCACTAGCGCCATTTAATTTGGTTCTGCTTAATGTGCCTGGCTAATTGCATGCATATTCAAAACAAGTTGGTAGATTGCAATGTTTATGCGGAACATTATAAGCACAAGTACCCAGTAAACAAAAACAGACTCTTTTGAAGGTGTCTTAGTTCCATCAACACCGCATTAGAAAATATCAACCGTCAAATACTACATCCATGCCATTACACGGTCTAGCTGCCATTCATAAATCAAAGGCCGTGTGGTTATATCAACAACAGTTAATACAGTGATGCAATGGAGAGGTGACAGCCGCCTGTGCGTCGCGCGGTTCTGCCCAGACCAAGCGATGGGAGACAGGCAGGGGATACTCTGTGGCTACAACCTTGGCAGGGCACTGGTTCTGCTTGCACGTACATGCGCGTGTGCATGTGTGTGTGGTCAATGTGTGCAAGTGGCGATAAGAGCCATTCGCTGTGCTCAACGCTAGATTGGCAGACACATTTGCGGCGCATGAAAGAGGGCTGTCAGGGAGGGTTATCAGAGGACGCCGTTGCTGGTTCCAAGGCAGAAAGACAGCCCGATCAGCCAAGCGGAGAGACAGACAGGCAGGCAGAGAGAGGCAGAGTCACAAGGGATGCTCTGGCCTACATGCCCCACAACAGAGCCAGCTCTGCCCCAGTGCAGGAACCCAATAGCAGAATGTAAGTGAATCAATTATTTACCGAGGGACAAAAAAGTTGAGCCGCACATTTCTGGGTCATCAGGCCCCCACAGTTTCATTAAATAAACATAAAGGGGCGCTGTCTGGCGCCTCGAGACCGGGCTCTGGAAGAGCGCTCACGTTGTCTCCTGGGTTAAATGTAGCTATTGCAAGCTAACTGTAAGCTAACACACGTTGTGTCTAATTCACCAAATATCTCCTCACATTTTGCCATCTTAACCTTATATGTGTGTCCTAAACACAGACCTGGCTCCGTAAAGAGGGACATTAACAAAGTGGCGAACACTGCTGTCAGCAACAAAGCCGCAGTGCTACTCTTTGCTTCACAATGCGTTTCAATGTGTGAGGCGTTGCTGTGGAGGGACATTGTTTTGATTTGATTCAGCGTCCTCCTGGCCCGAATCCAAGACCCTGGAGTTACCAGCCCCCCCCCCCCCCCGCCCCGTGACACAGGGGGCCAGGGGATTCAGTAACGCTGGCACTCCATGCCACCTTGGCTGGGCTGACGTCTCCGCTATCCATGTGTGTGTGTGTGTGTCTGTGTGTGCGTCACTGCATCGGTGATGAGTGCACGAGTGTTTCCCCACGTGTTCAAGCAGGCAGCACGCGCGCACACACACGCACCACAGAAGCCCTCTTTATTGTACATGGTCAAATCCTAATACATCATCCTCACCCCTCTCCACCTGTCTCATCTATCACACACTGTTGCAAGGGGGGGGGGGGGGGGGGGGGTGTTGGGGGGGTGGGGGGGAAAGTTGG